>AHAN01001044.1:0-297303 GCA_000260095.1 Tetrahymena borealis
AACCCCAACCCCAACCCCAACCCCAACCCCAACCCCAACCCCAACCCCAACCCCAACCCCAACCCCATTTCTAAATTAAAGGTTCTATAAATTAATTTTTTTTTTATTTATAAATTGATTTATAATTTTGTATTGAAAAAATTCTAACCAACCACTTAACTTCTAGTTTTTAGTATTGAAAAGATCTAAATTTTTAATTAACTTTTTCATAATATTATTATTCAACTAATTATTAAATCTTTAACAAAAAAAATTAGAAAAAAAATATAGAAGTAATAAATATAGTAAAACAGTCATTAGCATACAACACAGACATGTTCGATCCAATTATTAATAAGCTAGATAAATACTTTTGGGAGGAAAAAAATATTCCTAACAGGATGAATGAAAGTCATTTAGTATCTCACAAAGTACTATTTGGAATTAGAGCTGCTTTAACAATATATACAACAATTGTAGTTATCATTTAGACAATAAAGATTCCTAATATTGGTGCATTTGTAGAGTTTTTAACTTTTTGGGGAGCATTAAGTGTATAATGGTACTTCATTTTCACTATGATAGAAATGATTTCTTTTAGAATCAACAAAAAGGCATCCTATTATATGAAAATCTGGAAATTCACTCATCTTTTGTTTGAGTTTGCTTTCTGTACTTAATTTGTAATAGTTCTTGTATTTTGGGGATTTATTGTCCCTTAATTAGGAAGTATATCTCAATTCGGAGGACTTAATATTCTATTGAATTCATAGTTACATGGTGGATTCTTTGTTGCTATTATAATTGATTTCATTATTAATAATATTGAATTTGTTAGAAGACATATGATCATTATCTACTTTTTGGTCTTAGTTTATGGCTTGATTAATATGTTCTATTCTCTCATATGGTCTCCTGTCTATCCAGGAATTACTTGGAAAAACTACTAAACATATTTAGTATTTGGCTTTGGCATGGTGATATTCTACTTTTAGTACTTTATTGGAAATTTAGTGTTTAGAAAATGGAAAAATAAAAACATAGAGAAAATAAAAGAATCATACATCTGTTAAGATTATTACTTTTGATTAAATTAACTCTTCTAAAAAGTAAAAGAATAAATCCAAGAAATAAACTATCTGCTCAGGTAGCTGATAAATAATCTTTTAGAGTATCTTATTAATAAATGCTACTTATAATATTGAATAAAAATCTTTAGTTGTAATTAATTTACAAATTAGATTGTAATTTTATATTTAGATTACATTCTATGTATTTATTCATCTAATTTGCAAATTTTATTTGAGAAATTAGTTGATTTCTATATTCATTTCTATTTCATAAAAATAATTAGAATAATTCAATAAATACTAACAAACATATGCTTACATTTTTAATATTTTATTTTAAAAAGAAAAATATATATAAATCAGCGAATGAATGAATAAGGTAGGTAGACTTATTTATAAAAAAGAAAACAAATAAATAGGATAGGTAATTATGTGAAAAATCACATGATTTTTTGATTGATTATACAGCAGATTATTACGGTAAAAATAATTTAATTATAAATTAATAAATAAAATCATTTTCTTTTTATACTTTTAAATTATTAAACTTTTTAATTCAGTAAAGCAAGCAGTAATTTTGTATCTCTCTCTCATTTTCTTCTTTAAGTAATAAGCATTGATTAACATTTTTTGCTTATTATAGATATTTTTAATTATATATTCATAAATGAAGGTTCTTAATTATTAATTATTTGTCATCAGTAATAGAAAGTATCTTTTACTCTTGAGCTGATTTCTTCTTCTTCTTGAAGATTTTTCCTAAATTAAATTTAATTAAAAAATATTAGATTTTGTTAAAATTTAAGCTGAATTAAAGATATTATAAATAAATTTATATATTTATTTGGTTACTTAAAATGGTCAAGTTTCTTGTGGAGGAGATTATACATTTTAAGTTTTTTCTTAATTACAGTTTCTAATTTTTTTACATATAAGTCAATATCATAGTCGATAAATCCAGTTCCTTATACTTTAGAAATTAGCTCACTTTCTTAAGTTAAAAGCTTAGCATCCTCCTATTTATTTTCATAAAAATAATTTAATATTTTAATAATAATTTTTATTATTTACTTTAATTGCAGCCATATGAGTAGCAAAAATTTCTTCTTATTCTTCTAAGATAGTATTTACTTTTTCATGGAAATCAAAGAATTCATTTGATACTTTATTATTTTTATCCATTTTAAGAGTTTCTTTCATACAGTTAACATCATCCTTAACACCTTTACTAATTACAGGTTAATCACTTTCATCATCGGAGCTATTTTTACTGAGATTATTTTGGCTACTATTCTTTTATTATGGTTATTAGGATTATGGTCCTTATTTATTAGGAGCTGGTAAATTACTAGACTAACCTCTTTTCATTTAATGCTACTGTTGCTATTATTGCTATTACATTTAATATTATTACTATTATTACTATTTCCTCTCTTTTTCAATTCTCTCCTCTTCGATTTTTTAAGCTATTCTTTTATCTGCAGGAGGTAATAATGGTGTTTTGTTCTATTTTGGTGGCAATTGAGGTTGAGGCTATTTTTTTATAATAATTTTATTTTACTAAATTCATGGAAAAGAAAAATAATTTTTTACACTAGCATCATCAATTTAATTGCTAGAATGATTCCTTCTGTTTGATAAAGGGTCTCTTTGATTACTAGCATATTCATTTAGAACATTATCTGATTTTATATTATTGTAATTGGGCATTTCATCTATCAATTGAGGAGCATCAATTTTAGGCATTCCTCCCTTTATAGGTGGTTTATTCTCTTTTAAACGATCTGCATATCTTTAGTAATTAGTATAATTAAATTACAATTAGTAAAGCTAGTAACAAAATCAATTACCTTAAAGTGTTAACAGTGTGGTCAGATGAAGATGAACCAGGAGAAATACAAGCAATCATAACAATTTTAGATTTATCAGATTTACTTTAGAAAGAATCTCTTAATACTAATGTAAGCTTAGAAGCTCTAAAAGGTACATGAGAAGCACCTGTATCCATTGCTCTAATACATTCTTTAAGTGCAAGTAAACTATTTAGTTAAATAGTATTATTAGTATTTTTAAAATAGAAAATGCTTAATATTTACCTTTTATTAATTTCTGCACCTTCCATTCTTCTTTACCTATTATTGCTTTGACAATCTTGAGCTCTTTCAGAACCAGCTAAATCGACCAATACTAACTTACCTACTTATTTATCTTTATCATTTCTCAAATATATTTAGCAAATAGCATGGGAACGAGATGATGTGTCATTTGAAGCAGTTGCATGTGTTCTATTTAATAAATTAAAGTTGCTAACATTTAAATATATAAGTAGATTATTATTTAAGAATCCGCAATTAAAAATTGCAGTACTTTCTATAAAAAATACTTATTTATTTAATTTAATATTAAGAAAGTAGATAGAATATTTAAATATTTTAATATAGACTTACGTTCTAATGTTGTTACCAAAATCAATTAGTTGAAGCATTTCGTCAGCTGAAGCAGCGCATTTTTCAACAATATTTTAAATTTGAACATATCCATTCTTGTCTTCCAATATTACCAGTTATTATTTATTGTTAAGTAGATCATAACATCTACCACCATAGATTTCAAAAAATGTAATATAGAACTTCAAATTATATGAGGAATAATTTTAGTGGGTAGATAGCTTATACATATCCTACACATATTGAGTTTATATACCTCTCATTGTGAAAGTTTTTCCTGAGCCAGTTTGGCCATATGCAAAACAAGTGATAACTCCTTGATTCATTATATGATCTAATAAGGGTCTAAGAGAATATTTATAAACATCTGCAGTGTCTTCAATTTCATTGAAGGAGTTATCAAAAGTGAAATCATAATTCTCAACATACTTTGTAATACCATCAACTTTATATTTTGGAGATAAGACACGAATTTAAGGATTTGAAACAGAAACTGAATCTATTTCTCCATTTACTTCTTCTTTCTTAAAAATAGGACGTTTTCTAACACAAACACAAAGCTTTAAATGGGAAGCAGGAGTGTGGCCTTGCTAAAGAGCCTCTTTGAATCTATTTTTTTAAATTAGAATTTCAAAATCAACATCAATATTCTTTCCCAAAGCTTAATGTTCAATAATCTTTTCTTCTCTCTCACGCTTAGCTTCTTCCATTTTAGCTCTTCTCTCCTCACGCTTCTGTTCCATCTTTTGAATCTTTTCTACGGTTGGATCTTTAAAAACACTTTACTTTTTTTATCCTAGGTCATTAAAATCTGCATTATTATTTTAGTTAGCAGCATTGTTGTTAATTGGATTGTTTCCATTATTATAATTCCCTTGCATTTACATAGGTTATTACTGGACTGGATTAGAAAGTACACCTATTTTTCAATAATTTTTAGAAATTTTTTAAAAATTAGTTTAGAGAATGGAATTGCTCTGATAATTCTAATATCATTATTTTCTTTAATGACGGAAAGGAGTTAAAGGTATCCCTTTAAGAAATTAAGATTTTAGTTCTTAAATTACTAAGAATAAACATAATTCATTTGTTTTTCTTTATGCAATAGTATTATATAAAATCTTAACTCTTCTTTCTTTAACAACCATCTTCCTTTGAACTTAGCTACCCTTTCATCAAAAAAAGGAAAATAAATGGAGGGAAATAAATATTACCCATATATTTCTTTAATCTATCAAGTTTCTCCTAGCGTGTTCCGTATACTGGTAGGGCTTTATCTTTGAGTTCGTTAACTAATTCTTCATCTGTTAATTTATTAATCTATGCCTCCTTTTTACTCATCTATACGTCCCTGGCATTTTTCAAACGCTCTAATTATATTGATATAAGAAGTTACACACTTTTTCAATAAGGTATTGTGTTCATGAACTTTAAAAGTTCCTCTTTTTATTCTTTCATTAATTTTGTTAGTTTACCTTTATGCTTTTCTGCTGCTGTTCCTTTCATAGATAATAATCTTGTTTTATTTTTTTTTGTTGTTGCTTGATTAAATATTAAATTCTGTGAGAACTAAAGATTGTATTATTTAATTATAGATTATTCGAGTTATCAAACAACAAACAATTTTTATATGACTTTTATAATTTGCCAATTCCATGTATATCTTATCAAAACTTTATATCTTAAAAATCTGTGAAATTATAAATAAATAAACAAGCAATCAAACAAACAAACAACCCTAATTTTCAATATCAGATTTTGATATTTATCTTTTCTATTTTTCTTTCAAATTATTTAAATTTTACTCATCTAAAATACAGATACCACAAGAATTACTTTATCTCCTTGAATGATTCCAAATTAATAAGTCCATCGTTAACTTTTCGATATTTTTTTTATTTTTGAAAAACCTTTAAACATAATGAGATTTGTGTTATTCTTATTTCTACCATCTTTTCAATACTAATGAATCCAATCGTAAAATAATTAGAAATATCAATTCTATATAAAATAATACTACAATTAATTTTAAAAAAATGGGTTCTTACCTAAGTTAATACAATTGCATTAAATTGTTAAATATACATTAATTACACAAGATTTATTTTTATTTATTTTAGCATATTTATTATTTTTAATTATAATAATTCATAAATTCACTTCTTAATATACTAAATGAGTCAATTTTCTTAAGATAAAATGATAATCTCTATTTCTTTGTTGATCTCTAAATTCCCTATTAAATATATTTGTTTGAGTGGTAGTTAAATTAATTAATTGAAACATACTAAGTCTAATCCATTCTTGACCTCAAATAAGTTATCCTCTATAATTTACTCAAGCTTTACACAAAATCATGAATTCCTTTATAAGATAATTAATTTCGCCTAAAAATTTAGAAAAAATAATTTTATTTAAAAGTTACTATCTATGTTTTTATAAATTTTTTATTAATCTCTAATTTTATTTTAAACACTTTTGTTCAAAAGAATTGTTTTAAATGCTTAAAAGACTATTTTAAAATTTTATAAACTCCTTTGTATATTTAAAAAAAATAATATTCATTCAATTTATAGTTTTTACATTAAATTTAAAGTGAACCCTTTGAGAGATTATAATTGAGATAAGAATTTTCCAATTTAAATTACGCCAAAATCATTTATTAAATTAAACCTACAGTAAATAAGATTTATATTACGATTAAATCTTTTTTAAAATAAATTTACGAAAGGTAAAGACATAATATTTAAAGGTTTTTAAGATTCGAAATGGATTCAATTAAAGCATAAATTCCAATATCTTCAATCCCATTTTAACTTATAATATTATGTAAATATACTTGGAAATAAATTTATTTGTAATTAATATTATTACTTCAAAAAAAATTTTAATTTAACCAAATTAGAGCATTTTTATATTTCCTACGCTAATCCAAACATTCCAATATTTTTTAAATTATTTCCCCTTTTTAATACGTTAATAGTAAGATATTTAAAAAACAAAAATAATTTAGTTTACGAAAGATATAAATTAAGCTCTTTTAAATCTATGCAGCATGAAATACCTTAAATAATCTTTGCTAACCCTGTTTCTTTTAAGGAATTGTACCTATTTTTCCATTTGTAAAATAAAATGTGCTACCTAAATTTTAATATAATTAATTACTATAAGTAAATTGATAATGTATTGAGTCTTAAACAATTTAGTAAATATATTCCAAACTATTCTATCCCTTCCTCTGTTAAATCATTAAATCTTAATATTTAGTAATTAAGAATTAATAAACTAGAATAAAAAATTAAAATATTTACGATAAATTAATATTTAGTATTTTTAATTTAACTAATTTTGCTATTTCACGCCCTAAGATGGTTAAGCATTTGTCCCCTAATTTATTATAACTGTTTTTTTATTCAAAAAGGAGGTCTTTCATTTTATTACTGTATTTATAATATTAAAATATACGAAAGATTTAAATTAAGATGCTCAATTTAAACACACTGAATTATTTATGAAGTGAATGCTTTGAATCCTTATAAATCAAATGTATTATCCCTTGTTAATTTATTAAGTAGGTTTAAAAAATATAATATAGAATCCAAATGAATTTACGAAAGGTTTAAGATTAAATTATGAAGATTCTTGCATTATGAAATTTCTAAACCTAATTAAGAAATGGCCTTAGAATCTATTTATTTATTACTTAAAAAGAATGAGGTATTTGTAATTCAACAATAGTTTAAAGAAATTACTCTAAGATTAAATTTATTTAGTCAATATCGCTTTTATCCTTTTTAGCTATCTATTTTATATAGTTAAGAAGTTTTAAGAAAATAAAAAATTACTTCAACAATCATCTTACAATAAATTCATTGTTTTAAATCATCTCTTATAATATTATTATTATTTGAATATATTTTATTTTTTAACTTTGATTAAACAACCAAATTAATATGAAACAAAAATTTTATTGGAATCAAAATTTATCATAACTCTCAAATTAATTTATTCTAAGTTTTCTTTTATAACATAAAAAATGTAAAATGCAGTTTATTACTATTAAATAGAATAATTATAAAGAAAGTTTAATAATAAAAAGACCTTTTCTCTTAATGAATTTCCATATAGATTTTATTTTATTACTTTACTATTAACAAATAATAAAGGAATTTACAATTTAATTAATCCAATTTAGTAGAATATAATAATTAGCGCTTAAAATATAGGGTCTATCTCTAATAAAATTTATTTTTAAGAATTGAATGAATACATTCAAATTCAAATAAATTAGTAATTTTTGCCAAAAAAACCCTTATTTTAATCCCTCTTTATAGTTTATTAAATGAAATTTATTGAATAAAATTTATAGAGAATATTCAATTAAATTATAAAATAAGTACATTTTTATTTATTCATATACTAGATCATTTAATAAATTTAAGCCCAAGGAACTAGGAATGAGTAGCAATTATTGTAAGATCACTTCTTATTATTTTTCTCTTCAATTTACTTCTTTTTTTCTTTCTCAGTCTTCTCACTGATCAATCCCTTTTTGTCCTTATTATCTATCTCTCCTTCTGCTTTCTCTGGCTGTCCAATTTAAAGAGCTTTGATTTCTTCTGTATAGTCTTAAATAGGCATAGGTGGCACAAATGGTGACATATAAATGATTTACTAATACTTATTTATAAAAGTTGACATTACTAGATTTGGTTATGTGGTGGATAAGAGGTTAATATTTTACAAAAACTTTTTATTTATCAGTTTTGAGAAAATATTCTTGTAATAATAGTAATAATTTTTTATTGTTATTAAATATCCCTCTTCAATTATATTCTACTCTTTTACATTCTTACCAGTGTAAAATGAGTAAATTTTATTATAATATAATCGATTTAATGCGTCATATTTTTTTAATTGCATTGCGATTATAAAAAATATACTATAGCTCTAGATTAAATTTTTTTTCTATAGTGGTCAAAATAATGGCATAGCTTACACTGAATGATTAATTTAATACTAGTTTATATTTTTAATTATGATAACTTAACTTTTAATGACTTAATATCACTATTTATAATATTCTATATTATTCTAATTCAATATAGTACGTAAAGAAAGATATTCCTCCTTTATTTTGAAAACTACCTCTAAAAATATTAATTATAATATAATTTTAATTAATCTTATGAAATGAAATCATTAGTTACTAATTAAAAAATAAATTAATATAATATATTTGAAGATATTTTTATTCTTTAGATCAACTTAGCTCAGTTCTAAAAATAAACGATTAATTTATTAACTTTATACAATTTGTATTTTAGCGAAAATACTAAATCATCATATAATAATAATTATAGAATTTTTTTACTTTAAATATTTAATGGCCATATTAGTAGTCTGCCTAAGACTCTTTCCTGAATTCATCAATAAAAGTGATAAGTTAGCAATTTATAAATTAATTTATCTTCAAAACCATAATATATTTAATTTTCTGAATTTAAGTATTTTAAATTTTAGGATTTAGCTTTTTACATAATTTAAAAACATAGAATACTATTTTTTATAGTTTATTTTGATATTTATATTGTAAACTATCATTATTTGTATAACTCAAATTAATTATTTTGTTTGTTAATATTCCATACAGAAATAGAACTAATATAATAATTCATTATCTATTAATACAAAATTAAGTTGAATAATGAAGCATTTTTTAAAGTTTTTATATTAAGTTTTCTCATTTTTTGCATTTAAAATATAAATAAATTATAAAAATAAAAAAGATTATTAAATAAATATATTTCTTTTATTTCATTAATCCTCAATTACAATATATCAATCGAAATATTTTGTTTTATTCTTAGTTATATCTAATAATTAATCACTATCACAAATTAATTTATGAAAAAATTAGAATCAAAATCCTGAAGAATTCTTTCCTAAAATTTATTAAACAATAAATCAATATTTTTTTCAGGTTTATATAAAGTGTGAATATCAAAATAATAGGTAAAATTCCATTGTTTAAAGAGTATAAGTAAATTATTATCTTAACATTAAAATATATAGGATTTATAAAACCAAGATAACATCTAAAATATAAAAATTATTTTTCTTAAAAAATAAACTTTAAGATATTCAAAAAATTAATTAATAATAAAATTGTTTGAGAGATTTATATATGAATCCTACCTATATGATAATTAATAAAAAATTACTGAATCTATTGTCCACTTGAATATTGAAGATTGCAAGAACTACCTTTAATAAAAAATAATTTGGAAATATCACATTTCTACATATTTTATTTAACATTTTTTAATTTTAAAGAGAAGATGTAATATTTTTATCATATAATTATATGTTAAAAATATTCAAACGGTATATTTCTTTTTTATAATAATATTCTAAATCAAAAAATACATTATTTTAAATAAAAAAATAATTTAATTGTTAAAGAATGCTAAGAAAAGGTAATTCTTTAGGGAATACTCAAAAAAAGCTTAAAGACTTGATTCTAAAGCAATTAAACCATTTAATTGAGTTTTATCTTGAGAATACATATGTTTTAATAAAATCATATGATAGATCTCTATATTTAAGTGCCATGCTTCTTTTCTTGAAACACCTTTAATACTTTTTGCTAATATTAAGTCCTCATACTATTAAAGAACTTCAAAAAAGATAAAATAGCTAAATCTATTAAGGCATCATTTATTTGTAATATGAAATTTTCAGGAGAATGAGTACTTTAATTACTATTGTAATGACAATAAATGGATTCATTTTGCTAAAATTAATGTTTCATTTAATAAAATTTATTATTGGAAATAAAAAGAAATAAAAAGATTTTCTGCTTGCTTTCTTATTTTAGATCTACTAAAATACAATATTTATGATATCTACTTTATGATCTCTTATAACTCTAAAAACATAGCATATGTTTGGCTCATTAAATCTAATAATGACATTTATTATAAGTAATTAAATTTTTAAATTACTCTCATATTTATTAGATAAATTATAATGCAGTTTTTCAAATTTAATATTATTATTATTATTATTATTCTTAGTTTTCTGTCTAGAAAATTTTGAGAATTATCAAATAGTATTAAATATTAAAAATTTGATATTTTTTTGAAGCAATTACATTAAATAAAATTTATTTAATTTTTTTAATAAAAATAGCATTTATAAATTCAATTCATGAATATGATGACAGATTTATTAGAAAAGATTACCTTTAAATCAATAATTCTTATTAAAGAGGTATCTCTTAATTGCTAGAGTTTATTTCGCTTTTAATCTATGTATTTCTTTAAGAAAGCGAATATATTATAATTTCAATTTTCTCACTACTAATATTGCTACTTATATTAGAACTAATTTATGTCCCAATTATTGATAACAAAATTTAGAAAATTAATATTGGTGGATATATTTTTAACATAATTGCTTGTATCAATACTTTTCTTACCTTAAATACTGATAAATGGAGAATTTATTTGCTAATTAACTTTATAGCTTTCCCTTTATCATATAAATTAGCATAAATGATCTTTGATAAAAGGATAAGCTCTATTATAAGTATATACAAATTCTCAGATTTAATTAATGATAAATAGAAAAATTAATCATAGGATCCATAGTAAAGCTAATACAATCATAGTCTGCAAATGGATCTATTTTTAAGAAATTTATTATAATAAACTAGAACTAATTATGATGAATATGTAAATTCTACTTTTTCAATATTCTTAGAAAATATCATAATATCTCATAAAGAAAGTTGTAGCAATCTTCCATTTTGCTTTTGTACAAATGTAAGTTTTATTGTTTTTTGAAAATTATCCTCTTCTTTAAAATTTAAATGAACGATAGATATAAAATCTTAAAATGAATAACTATCTAATTTTTCAGATAGCCACTAAAATAATAATTAAATTAGTTCGTCACAATTAATTTTTTTCATTCTAATTATGAAAAATAATAATTTTTTGTATTAAATAGAAACTCAAAACTAGACGCAAGTATGAACCAAGAAATTAAAGAACCTAGTATCTTTACTATTTTATTGAAATGGCTTATTAAAAAAGAGTCTAATTTAAATAAATAAATTTAATGAGCTAACATTCAGTTATTTAATGTTTGTTCTTGAAATAATGAAAAATGAAACTAAATCCATGTTTCTTGCATTTGAAATATTATCAAATTCTAAAATAGGATTAAGGTAGCAGTAAAGGTTAAGACAAATTATTATGTACATTAACATTAAGGTTGAATTATTCAATATAAATTAAATTAATAAAAACAGAAAACAAAATAAATAATAATTGAATTTTTACAATAGTATTATATATGACAAAGATTTATACTTTGCTTATAGCTGGCTTTAGGAATGTATCTAGTTAAAGAAAATAGCTCTTTAATAAATTGGATAGAATCACCTATATATATAAGAAATAATAGATATTTTTACTACCTTACACAAGAAAAGAAAATAATTATATAACCATTTATCCACTTTATTATAGATTAATTTCAAAAGTTATTTCTTAATACAAATTATAGATTTATTTGAAAAATCTATTTATTTTTAAAATTCCTTAACTTAAATGTTTAACCACAAAATAAGATTTTAATCAAAGTAAATTAAATCTAGTTCTTTATTAAGTTATTACACAGAAGATAGCTGTGTAATTTTTATCACTTTGTTAAATGATGTTGGAACTATTAAACGAGTTACTAAAAATCTCTTCTAAGTTGTACCAATTTTTAAGAGTAATGAAGTAATCGGAAAAAATATATCTTACATGCAACCTAAAAATATTGCAAGTGTACATAATAAATTCCTTACAAATTTTATTACATAAAAGAATCTTTCATTTGAAATAAAAGATTATCCTCTAATAATCGGGGTTGATAAATATGGTTGGGCTATACCTTATGAAATGAAGTTATAAACTTGTGTTATTGGAACTTCCGATTTTGGTGTTTGTTCTAGGATTAAATAAATCAAAGATGCAAACTTTTACTTTATGATTAAATATCAAAATAATTATGATTTGTTAACTATCTCATTTTAGCTATATGAAATGCTATTCCAACATATTATTCCTTCTTCAATAATACATAAAGTGGGAATTGGCTCATTAATGCCATCTTTAGATTCATTCATCAAAATAGGTAATAGTTCTTTATAAAACGAAATATCTATTTAATTCATTATTTTTAATTTAACAGAATGCCCAAAAGATATTTTTAGGTACAAAACAATAATAGTGAAACCAAAAAATGTAGCCTTTTGTAGCAAACAGAATAATTTTATTTAAAGTGATAATCTGGTTTTAGATTTATTGTAATTAGAAATTTATAAAATAGAAGCAGATTTCTTTCCTTTACACAATAAATATATTAGTTTTGTTTAGGTAAAAGTATACTCAATTGAAAAAATTTATGATATGAAAGAAAAATTGGAAGCTCTGTTAAATTTACTTTCTGATTTTGAGATATTTTAATAATATAACAACAAATTTATTTCAGAATAAAAGAATATTTTGCTTAAATATTTCTAAAATAATACATAACTAGCCAGTTAATATAATTTATAATTCCACGAAATTAAGGAGAAAGATATTTCTAATCCTTTTAATTAAAATCTTATAGCTCAAAATAATTTAGATTCAAAGAAGGATTCTCTACTTTCTATAAAAAAAAAATGATCTGTCATCTTGTTCAAAAATAATTAGACTAAAAAGAGAAGAGGAAAATTAATAACATAAATTGAATTAATAAAGTAGTAATTTAGATGAGAATAACTCATTAAATTTAGATTTAAACTCTAAAAATATTATATATTAACTTTCTCCTATTGAAACTGATGTTAATACCATAACATAAGTACCTCCATTTTCAACATTTTCTTAGTAAAGTGAATAAAAATATTCTCCTTAGTATTCTTAGTAACTTCTAAGCTAATAGTAAATGACTAATACCTAAATTCCTTTAGATCCTTTATAATCAAATACATTAGTGGGAGAAATAGACAAAAATAACTAAAAAAAATTTAATTTTGAAAAAAAATTTTCTATTAACAGAAGATAATCAATAAAAAGTAATTCAAATATGTATTAAAGAATTTAAAAAACATCATATTTTAATGCCAATTCTACCTAATTGCCCTCATCTTTAATAAAATTAGAAGTAACTTAAAGAGAAAATCATATTTTAAAAAGAATAAAGATTGAAAGTGCAAGAAGAAAAAAATATAATGATAGTATAAACTCGTCTTCTAAATCTAAATTATCCCGTTAAAAGTAAAATTTCTCTTTATAAAATATTAATAGTGATTTTATTTTGAAAATTTAATAGTCAAGAAATATTCAATTATCTTGAATAAGCTAATAAAATTTATGGATTAAAGATAATTAATTATTTGGGTTTTATTACCTTTGTTTATATGATTATCTTAAATATTTCCAGTTTTTTTTAGCTTTTAAAGTATCTAATTTAGAAGAAAGAATAGTATGAATATACTAATTGGGGAGTAAACATGAATTTGATCACTTCATAGTTAGCTGGTGATGCTTGTTTTATTAAACTAATAAACTTAATAGATTTCAAATTGCCTACTCAAGAAGAGTAAATAGAATTCTTAAATGATCTTAATTTATTTCAAACTTAAAGGAAAAGTTTATTTAAGGAATTGATGCTTACCTTTCATAATTCTGTAGTAACAGAGGGTACTTATTTATTTAAATAAGTTATTTAGTAAAATATTAACTTTAACTTTGCATTTTCTTTATAAGATCTTGAGGTTAGGTAGATTCCTTTTTTCTATGCTCTTACTTAGGTATATGCTTATGAGTATAAAGTTTCGAACTAATTGGATGTCTAGAATTAATAATATTATTAATTACTTGTAAATGAGATTTAAATTATCAAAACACTTGATAATCTAGAAATAAATAATTTTAATTTTGACTAACAGGTGTTTTCAAAAATCAGAGATAAAATATTTTATTCACAATTATTTGATTTAGTCACTTCTATGATTTTCTCTTTAAGCTTCTTTCCCATTTTTGTCTATGTATAATTTAAACGGTAAAAGTTGATAGGATTGCTAGCTACTTTTAAACCATAAAAAATAAAATAAATGTTATTACAAACATTGTTTTATGAAAGGTAGCTTGAATTGATGAGTATTAATGAAATAAGTACTGTAGAGCAATAAAGCTAATTAGAAAAAATAAAGCATAAAAGTTCCCTCATAACCTCTTTTTCAATTTTAAAAAATAAGAATATTAGTACTATTAGCAATTTATTTTTGCAATTTTATTTATCATTTTAAATATGATTTATTCTATAAGTATGGGAATTACTATGAATAATTTCTTAAGTGATTAAAAAAATAATTTAGAATTTTTATGTAAATAACTCCATTTATTTCATTTTTAAAAATAGAGTTAATTTTTTTCTATAATTTAATAGATCAAGTAAATAAAATAAATACTCTTGTTACTTCTATTGGTCAAATGTAAGCTATATTTGTTGATTCTAGATTAGAACGTGCAATTAATATCCATGAAAACTACCTATAAGCTTTAATAGATAAATCTTAATAAATTTAAGGAGCTTTGAATGAATTCTATGATATAATTTCTAGACAAGATAAAATAAAAAGATTTAAAAAATTAGAATTTTAAAAATTTACTAAATAGATAATGGAAAAAGATATCTGTAAAGCTCTAAATGAGAATTAATAGTATTTAAGCATAAAGGGATTTAAAATTGAAAAATGTTATTCTTTTAAAAGTAATATGTTTTCTAAAGGGTTTATTGCAACTACAAAGCTTTATTTAGAAATAATTTCTTCAAATTTAAATTTAGTAATAGCAAATGATGAAAACTCTTTTCTTAATAATGTAAGTTATATAATCTCTCAATATCCAATATCAGATTAATTTTATTTTAAAATGTATTATTTTTTTACTGTAGATGCTATTTAGGGATTTATTAAGACAATAACTTATGAATAATATGACTCCATAATAGTATAGAATATACTATTAATTTCTATTTAGATCTTTGCATTTTTCTGCTCTATTTATTTAATATATTTAAGATTCAATAATTCTTGTTTAGAATAAATAATAGAAACAAAGAGACTTATTGGCATCATAGATATTAATTATTTAAATGAAAACAAATATATTAACTCATATGTAAAAGCAAATAAATGAATAGAATTAGTATTTATTTATGTTTATCTATAATTGCAATTTAATTAGAGCAATCTTATTAATTCCATTTAGTTCTTATAATTTATGTTTTTTTTATCAACTATACTAAGATGAAATGCTTGATTCCCATTAAAAGTTAAGCCCTTTAATACTGGGTTATAAAGGCATGGGAACACTTTATATTTGCTATTAAAAGTATATTAATTTTGAAATCAGTCTTATTAATAGAAAACACCATAACTCATTTTAACTCACAATCTAAACTTGGCTGGTTTAATACTAAGGTTGGAATCTCTTGAAAAGTCATGATCATTTAACCTTTTTATATTATTATTTAATTATATTTATAATTTTAAAGAATCTAAAAAATATTAAATGATATTCTAGCTTTTCATTTATTTATTTGAAAATTTAGTAAATCAGAAAAGATTATTAACCCTTCAATAAAAAATCATTATCATTTAATTTGATAATCACTCCAAATTACCAAAAATTTTATTTTTATTTTTAATTTGAGAGAATTTACTTTATATCAAATTTAATAATAAAGTTATTATTTTTTTTTTAATGTTTAAATATAAATATTATTACTTATTTTAATAGCTTAATTATTTGAATTAGTAATTTAAATTCTCTACTATTAAATAATATAAATATTTGGCTTGAAAAATATTTGAAGAGAATATCCCAAATTTGTAGATTGCTAGATTTAAGGTATAATAAATAATAATAAGAATATTGATAGAAATTAAAATAAATTTATAAATGATAAATAGAAATACTTGTATTCTACATAATTTATTAAGAGCTGAGTTTTAAAAAATTAAAAATAAATCTTTATACATAAATAACAAAGCTAATACTTCTAGTTATATTTATCTTTGATCTTGTCATATAATTAATTACAAGTTAAGTATATTAGTGCTAAACCACTTTCTTTTTTATTATAAAAATTTCAAATAAATAATTTAATACCATAAAATTTTAAGAAATAAGCAATTAATTCTTTAAAGATATTAAAGAAAGGTTATTAAGTAAAAAATGATGCCAAAAAAGCTTTTAGATTTGATCCCAAAGCAATTTAGCTATTTAATAGAGTTTTATCTTTAGAATACTTATGTTTTAATAAAATCGTTTGATAGATCTCTACACATAAGTGTCTTACTTATTTTCATAAAACACCTGTAGTATTTTTTGCTATAATTGAGTTAAGATTCTTAGAAAGGGCTTCAAAAAAGATAAAGTAGCTAACCCTTTTAAGACATTATATATTTATTATAAGATATTTTTGGGAGATTGGATTCTTTAATTACTTTAGTAATAATAATAAATGGATTTATGTTGCTTAAATTAATGTTTCATTTAATACATTTTATTATTGGAAATAAAAAGAAATAAAAGGATAATCCTCTCGCTTTCTTATTTTAGGTCTACTATTATATAATATTTATGGTATCTACTTTGTCATCTCTGATGGCACTAAAAACATAGCGCATACTTGGCTCATTAAATCTAACTATGACATTTATTATAAGTAATTAAATGTTTTTAATATTTTCTTAAATTTATTTGATAAATCATAATGTAGTTTTTTCAAAATACCCATTATATTTTTAGTTTACTGACTAAAAAAAATATGTTTTTTTATTTTTTTTACTCCCTATTTTTAGGCTGTAGATAAAAAATATATATAGAAACAATAGCAGTATATCAATAAGTAGAATATATTTAATTTTTTTTAAAAATAATAACAGCATTTATATAGTCAATTCATGAATATGATGACAGATTTATTAAGAAGGATTTTCTTTCAATGAATAGTACTTGGCCAAGAGTTACCTCTTAATTACTAGAACTGATTTTGCTTTTAATCTTTGTGTTTCTTGATTAAAGTGAATTTATTATAATTTCAATTTTAGTATTTCTTATTGCGTTACTTATATTAGAGCTAATTTATATCCCTATGATTGATAGTAAAATTTAGAAAATTAATATTAGCGGATACCTATTTAACATTATTGCTTGTATTAACACTTTTCTTACCTTAAATACTGATAAAGGAAAAGTTTATTTACTCATCAACTTTATATCTTTTCCTCTATCATTTAAACTATCATAAACTATATTAGATTGGAGGATAAACTCAATAACTAATTCATTAAAATACTCAGATTTAGTGTATGATAAATATAAAAATAAATAAAAAGACCTAGAGGAAACCTAATACCATATCAATACTAAACTAGATCTATTTTTAAGAAATCTATTCTACCAAACTAGAACTAATTTTGATGAATATGTCAATTCTTATTATTCTATATTCTTAGAAAATATCATAGTATCGCATAAAGAGAATTGTCCTTAACTTCCATTTTGCTTCTGTGCAAAGGTATAATTTATTCTTTATTCTAAATTACCTGTGCAAATTTAAGCATCACTCAAATTTATTTTGATTTCTGATTTTTTCTGATAACCACAATAATCTTGATTAAATTAATTCAATAATAATTTGTTTACACATATTTCTGTAAAATAATTAACCTATAAATTATATAGGAACTCAAAACGAGATGCGAGTATGAGCCAAAAGAACAAAGAACCTAGTATCTTTACTAATACATAGAAAAGGCTTATTCAAATAAAGTAATCAAATGTAAAAAGAGCAAATTAAATGAGTTAACATTCAGCTATTTAATGTTTGTTATTGAAATCATGAAAAATGAAACAAAATCTCTATCCCTTGCACTTAATATTTTATAAAATTCTAAAATAGGACTAAGATAGGAATAAAGGTTAAGATAAATTATCATGTACATTAACCATAAAGTTGAAGTATTTAATATGCATTAAAATAATTAAAATAGTTAGCATAATAAATCTTAATTGGATTTTTACAATAGCATTAGCTATGATAACAATTTATCTATTGCTTTTAGTTTACTTTAGGAGTGTTTCTATTTAAAGAAAACTGCTCTTTAATAAATTGGATAAAATCACTTGAAAATATAAGAATTAATAAATATATTTACTAAGTTACGCAAGAAAAGAAGCTAATTATATGATTACTTATCCACCCTATCTTAGATTAACATTAATAGTGGTTTCTTAATGAAAATAATAGATTTATTTGAAAATTCCATTTATTTTTAAAATTCCATAACTAAGAAGATAAACCACAGAATTAGATTCTAATAAAAATAAATTCTATCTAGCTCTTTATTGAGTAATTACACGGAAGATAGCTGTGTAATTTTCATTACCCTTTTAAAAGATATTGGAACTATTAAAAGAGTAACTAAAAATATCTTCTAAGTAGTACCGATCTATAAGAGTCATGAAGCAATTGGAAAAAATATATCCTATATGCAACCAAAAGAAATTGCAAGTGTTCATGATAAAATCCTTACAAATTTTATTACAAAGTAAAATGTCTCATTTTAAATAAAAGATTATTCTTTACTAATCGGGGTTGATAAATATGGCTGGGCTATACCTTATGAAATGAAGTTATAAACTTGTGTTATAGGAACTACAGATTTTGGTGCTTGTACTTGGGTTAAATAAATTAAAGATACATGCTTTTATTTTATGACAAAATATTAGAATAATTATAATTTAAGTACTGTTTCATTTTAGTTATATAAAATGCTATTCCAACATATTATTCCTTAATAAAGAATACTTAAAGTAGGAATTGGCTCACTAATGCCATCTCTAGATTCATTCATCAAAATATGTAATTAGTTCTTTAAATTAAGAAATAAAAATTTAATTTATTTTTTTTAATTTAAAAGAATGCCCAAAAGATATTTTTAGGTATAGAACAATAATAGTGAAACCAAAGAGTGAAGCTTTTTGTAGCAAATAAGATAATTTTGTTTAAAGTGATAATCTGATTTTAGATTTATTGAAATTTGAAATATATAAAATCGAAGCCGATTTTTTCCCTTTTCATCACAAATATGTTAGCTTCCTTTAAGTAAAAGTATACTAAATTGAAAAAATTTATGATATGAAAGAAAAATTTGAAGCACTTTAAAATTTACTATCCGATTTTGAGATATTTTAATAATATGAGAGCAAGTTTATTTAAGAATAAAGGAATATTTTACTTAAATTTTCCTAAATTAGTACATTATCAGATAATTATGACAATATACAATTCCATGAAATTAAGGAGAAAGATATATCCTATAATGATACTTCTTTTCCTTTTTAATAAAATCCTTCAGTTCAAAATAATTTACCATCAAAGAGGAATTCCATGCTCTCAATAAAAAATGATCTGCCATCTTGTAAAGAAATAGTTAGACTTGAAAGAGATGAGGACAATTCATAACAAAAATTCTAATAATAAAAATATAATTAAGATGAAAATAACTTATTAGATCTAAACTCTAATAATATCATAGATTAACTTTCTCCTCGTGAAACTGATATCAATACCTAAAGGCAAATACTTCCCTTTTCTCCTTTGTCTTAGTAAAGTGAATAAATATTTACTCCTTTACATTCATAGTAACTGTTGAGTTAATAGTAAATAACTAATACCTAAATTCCTTTAGAACCTTTATCAGCTGATCTAATAGCAGGAGAAATAGATGAAAATAACTAAAAAAAATTTAATTTCTCTAAACAAAATTCAATAAATAGAAGATAATCGATAAAATATAATTCTAGTAGATATATAAAAAATTAAAAAACATCATAATTTAATATTAATTCTACTTAACAGCTCACTTCTTATAAAATAATTGAGCTAACTTCTAGAGAAAGTCATATTGTAAAAGAAAGAAAGGTAGAGCATTCAAGAAAAAAAAAATACAATGAAAGTATGAATTCATCCTCTAATTCTAAATTATCCCACTAAAAGTAATATTTCTTTTTATTAAATATTAATAGCAACTTTATTTTGAAAATTTAATAGTCAAGAAATAATAAATTATCTTCAATAAGCAAATAAAATTTATGGGTTAGAGATAATTAAATATTTAGGTTTTATTACCCTGCTTGCAATGATTATCTTAAATATTGTCAGCTTTCAATCGCTTTAGAAGTACCTAATTCAGTAGAAAGAAGAGTATGAATATACTGATTGGGGAGTAAATATGAATTTGATTACATCATAAATAGCAGGTGATGCTAGCTTTGTTAAACTAATAAACTTAATAAATTTCAAATTGCCGAATCAAGAAGAGTAAATAGAATTCTTAAATGATCTTAATTTATTTCAAACTCAAAGGAAAAGTTTATTTAAGGAATTGATGCTTACCTATCATAATTCTAAAGTAACTGAGGGTATATAAATATTTAAAGAAGTTAATTCGTAATAGATTAACTTTAACTTTGCATTTTCATTATAAGATCTTGAGGTTAGGTAGATTCCTTTTTTCTATGCTCTTACTTAGGTATATGCTTATGAGTATAAAGTTTCAAACTAATTAGATGTTTTGAATTAATAATATTACCAATTACTTGTAAATGAAATTTAAATTCTCTAAAAACTTGATAATCTTGAAACAGATATTATTAATTTAGTCTAACAAGTATTTAAAAATATTAGAGATAGCTTATTTAATTCGCAATTATCTGATTTAACTACTTCAATGGTATTTTCTTTAAGCTTCTTACCCATCTTCGTCTATGTATAATTTAAAAGGTAATAACTAATAGGATTGCTTGCTACATTTAGCCCAGAGAAAATCAAATAAATGTTAGAGTAGACTTTAGTTTAAGAGAGGTAACTTGAATTGATAGGTATTAATGAAGTGAATAGTATGGAGCAATAAAATAAATTAGAAAAAATTGAAAATAGAATTTCCAACTTAAATTCTTTTTCAATTTAAAAAAATAAAAACATTAGTAGTATTAGCAAATTACCTATTTTTTAGTTCAAAACACTGATTTATGCAATTTTCTTTATTATTTTCAATATAATTTATTCTTTTAGTATTGGAATCACAATGAATAGTTTCTTAAGTGATTAAGAAAACAATTCAGAATTTTTAAGTAAAATTTAAATTTAAAAAAGGGAATTTTATTTTAATTTCAATAATTAAATAGATTAAGTAAATAGAATTCATACTCTCACTGTTTCTCTAGTTGAAATGGAAATAATACTAATAGATTCTAGATTTGAACATGGAATTCAAATCTATGAAAACTACCTTTAAGCTTTAATAGAAAAATCTTAATAAATTTAAGGAGCTTTGAATGAATTCTATGATATCATGTCTAGGTAAGAAAAAATAAATAGATATAAAAAAACAGAATTTTAGAAGTTTACTAAACAAATAATGGAAAGTGACATATGTAATTTTCTAAATGAGAATTAATAATATTTAAGTATAAAAGGATTTAAATATGATAGGTGTAATTCATTTAAAAGAAATATATTCTCGAAGGGATTTATTGTAACTACAAAGTTATTTTTAGACACAATAACTTCAAATTTAAATTTAGTAAAAGCTTAAGATGAAATTACTTTTCTTGTGAATGTGGTTGATATATTTTCTGAGTATTCTATACCAGAACAGTTTTATTTTAAAATCTATTACTCTTTCGCTGTTGATGTTATTTAGGGATTTATTAAGACAATTACATATGAATAATATGATTAAATAATAGCTTAGAATATACTTTTCATTTGCCTTTAGGTTTTTACTTTTCTCAGTTCTATCTATTTAATATATTTAAGATTCTTTAACTCTTGTTTTGAAAAAATTATAGAAACAAAGAGACTTCTAGATGTTATTGATATTAATTATTTAAATGAAAACTAATATATAAATTCTTATTTAAAAGCAAATAAGTGAGTGAATAGTTTTGTATATTTGTTTATATTTTTTTCTAATTAGTATTTCAAAATATGATTAATTATTTTTGATCAAATGATTTCATGAAACTTCTAATATAAATACAAGATATTTTTCAAAAATTTTTATCTTTATTTTTTTAAAAATCTTGATTTTTTATATGAATCTCTGGAGAAAATATTGAATTTTTTAAAAAGAATCACCTTACTTCGGGATTCGGGTCAGGAAACTTTCCTAGGATTTATTGTACCTCTTTTCGAAGAAATATTTAATAAAAGTATAAATAGGTCATTAATTCTAGATATTTTGCTAAAAGTAATAAAATCTAAAAAAAATTCTTCATACACTAATTTGAATACATGAATTTATGTAGAGTTTCTTACCTTTAGTTTGTAATTTTATAAAAATTGTTAAATTTTCTACTTCAGTATTGTAGTTAAAAGATATATCATGTTGAAGTTAGCCACCTCTAATTGCTTAAATAATAAAAGATTAATGTAATTAGTTACCTAAGAAGATATAAAGCATTAAAAAGTAGATAATATTTCTATAAATAAAGCAAATAAGATAAAAAGGTACCGTTAAGATATTTATATCAAGTAGTTAAAAAAAAGCAGTTGGAATTGGTTGAAAATCAAAAACTGATTTATTCAGGTTAATAAAATAAAATACTAATTTTAGGTTCTTTATTAGATGTCTAATTATTGAATCTATTTGTTTTATTAATTTTCAGACATTTCCTTTTCTAGTTTTCTTTTTAATTTTTAGTGAATGTTGTGTTAAAATTATATTTACTTTGTTGATAAGTAGAAATTTACTAATATAAATATCAATTAAAATACTCATTTAAGTATATTATTGATTCATAGAAGTGTTTAATTCTCATGTTAACATCATTATTAAAATTGTAATTTGTTTAGGATTTAATACTTTATAGAAAATCTAAATAATTTTTTGAACTTTCAAATAAGTCATGAAGATCTAGAGAGTATTCAAGTTTACAATCTAAAATTTCACTTTCTGAGATAGAAGTTAAATTAGGTTCCTTCTCTCCTTTAATTTTTTATAAATACCTATTATTTATGTACTTTTCGCTTATACAAAGTAAATTGAGATAATTAATTAAATCATCATCACTAATATCCTTAGCAAAGATATCTGTCTTCATACTGTCTTCTCTAACAATAAACCTCTTATTAATTGGATCTTTTTAAAGCTCACTAATAATTGGTTATTCATATTTATATTATATTTTTAATTACATCAAATTGCAGTAACTATTCAATAATATAGAAAAATGACCAGCTCTACTAAAACTTCCATTACCCTGTCTCGAATTTTTTATTTATTACTGAAATTATTTTACATGATCTATGTAAGTTTATACTATTTACAATTCTTAATTATCTAATTTCATTTAATTTGAAACATTATAATTCTCTAATTAAAGGTTTTAGTTATATTTGAGAGAATTTTAAATAGATTTTAAAGCTTACTAACATGATTGAGTTATATTTTTCTAAACAGTTTAGTCAAATCTGTTAAAAAATATATTTATAAGCTATTAGTTTTCGTTTAATTCATGTTTTATTCTTTTTAAGAATTGCAAATTATCTTCATGGGCCTACTACTAAAATTCAACTTTAAATTTATTTAAGATAAATTCATTCACTATATACTAGGATATAAGATCCAATAAATTTGATTCATTCTATAATCCATATAAATGAAGTAAGATATTTTTTTGGAATTATTCATTATAGTTTTGAATTTCTAATTTTCTAAACATCTCATATCCTTATTTTTAAGATAGCTGGGAATAATGAGTAAAATTAAATTATTATTTCAATAATTCTGATTTCTAGAAATATAATAATTATTAATTGGGCATATTATCATCCATTATATTTTTCATAAATTTACTTATTGTTTCATCAAATGTTTAGCTTGAAGTGAAAGTATAAGGATAATTTATAAATTTTAAAGAATTTCTAGAAATTACATAATTAGCTAATGCTATACTACTTGCTATACCTCCAACAGCTAATCCACAACCAGGAATCATATGGGAAGCTAAAGATATAAAACCACTAATAGTGTTGAAAAAAGTATTTATTCTAAACTGTTTAGTACCAATATGCCCTTTTTAATAAGAGTAGATATCTATTCCTATACTAATAGCAAATAAAATTGAATTAACCCAAAATCCAATAATAGATTTCATTGATATTACTTTTCTAGCCTCGGCTAGTGAGCTAAAGTAAGTAGCATATCTATATATATAGATTCCTGTCCCGAAAATTTTATTTAATCCTTATGATAATAGTAAGAGGCTTTCAATATTATTTTGAGGGTCTTTATCATAGTTACTTTCAATAAATTTTTAATTTTAGTATTAATGGAAAGTAAATTCCTAAGCAACCTTTATTTCTGCTAATAACTCAAGTTTTTCATCATGCTTTCGATTTTTGATAAACCTCTTTAATTAATGAGAGAAAGTAGAAAAATACAACTGCTTTCTCGATAGGAATGTATTCTACTCTGGCCCAGATTCATAAAGTATGGGGTCATAATTAAAGATTACAAAATGCCTTTAGATATCATTTTCTGCCTTATTCCTCAATTCTAGATTCATTTCCCTTGAAGAAGTTAATTTATATTATTAGATTTATTCTGAGTTGTAGACAGACCCTCCAACTCTAAACAATTTCTACTCAAGCTCTCTTGTTAATTATATTTTTTTTTCATTCAATGCTATTAGGTAATTTTAGGATTAATTTTCTTCTGTGAGTTATCTAATCAACTTATTTTATTAATATAGCTCTATATATATTTTCTCGACATCCTTATAAGCCTATAGATACGTCTAAGTGTCTGTTATCAAAACAGACTAGTAAGTTTATTTTATTTTTAATAAAATCTTATCCTCTATACTGATATACTCAATCTCATTAATAGCTTTGAACAGAATATTTTTTTATTTCAAATCTTTTTATTTATCTACCTTTATAAATTATCCTTTTTTTGTATAAAAATTACTTGAAAATTTAACAGTTTTAAGATTTTATTAAAGTATCCTTTAGTCTATTTCCTCAGTTTGGCTTGCTTCACTACCTGTTTACTCGCGATATATTTACAAAACATTTTATTATAAGAACCTCTCCCACTTCTCAGATTATATACCACATTATAATACATTCAGATATTATGTGTCGATAAAAGAGATGTCTTGATCAAACATGTATTTTATAAAGATAGATAGCTAATTTAAGACTTTAATTGATGTATCTCTTATATCACGTGAAGGATCACAAATATAGAGTAATTTGATTTCTTTAATTTAATTCCTTCTCAAGTAATCAGCAATAATTTTAAAACTATGAAATGGGTTTTAATTTGTTTCTGTGCCTTCATATCCTGGAGTGTCAATAAATCTATATCTTGTATTTTCAAAGTTAACACAGTATATTTGACATACTGACGTTTCTGATTATTTTCCCGAACCTCTAATTCCTTTCAATTGAATTAACTATTCTATTAAAGAGGATTTTCCTACTTAGGATTCTCCTATCAAAAGGATATTCTAAATTTAATAATCTTCATCCGATATTTGATTCTATAACTCTAATTGAGTGATTTATTCTATTTTTTTAAACAGCTGATATTCTTAGGTTTTTATATATTCATTGTATTTAAAAAATATATTTTCTTAGCATTTATCAGACCATATTTATTCTTTCAGATACTCTATTATATTCTCATCAAATTCTTTTAAATCTTCTTTAATTGTTTTGTCGAAAAAAGTTCTTACTCTTATGTGAAAGGTATTTAAATATTAGAAATAGTTTGAGGCTAAATCTCTTTTAGAAAATATCATTTATCTTTTCTATGAAAACCTATCTTAAAGTTAATGAAATCCACATTCAGACCAATTGAGGAGACAACTTGATTAGAAATATTCATAAACTAATTATTCTACTTCCTCATAATTTATTTAATTTTTAAATAATTCATACAAAAAATATGTATAAGAAAACTCTTGGATTGATTTTAATTGATTTAATTCTTTATTATAAACAGATATAATAAAAATGTCTTCTAATTTGAGTTCATTATCATATAAATATTTGGCTATTTTTAATAGTACTTCATATCTATTTCTTTAAGTATCATTAATTCCAGGACTATCAATAAATTAGCGGCCATTCTTTTCAAAAATTCTACATTCTTGTGTAAGTGATTCTTTTCTATTGCTGGTTTCTGCAGATTTATCTCCTGTAATTTTCTAAATAAGACTACTCTTACCTACTCCAGTTTTCCCAAAAATCAAAAATACTTTTTGTTGTTTATCCTTTTAGACAGATTCCTTTTCCTTTAGTAAGTCTTCAATCATATGTTATTATTCAAAGGAGGATTCATAATTTTATTAAGAAGATTCGTTTAGATAACTTTCATATTCTTTTTCAAATTTATCAATATGACTTTAATACTTTATTTCCTGCTTAGTGTTTAGTTTAAGATGATTTAAGGTTCTTTATGCAATTGCATATTTGTAATATCCATATTAAACTTAATTACACTCCTCGAGTTGCTAAATTTTTTCTTCAAGCTCTCTAAGTCTTGAGGATATGAAGTCTAAATTTTGAGGATGATAAGAAATAAGTTAGTCAAAGTTAGATAGCAAGGACTCAATGTTGTTTTCCATTCCAATCAAAGATTAAATATTTTTATTAATTTGTAGATAATGTTATTTTTATACTTTGTTTTATTTTTAGTTAAGAATTCTAATATTAATTAAGTTCTTATATGTTTTAAATAGAAATTTGACTAAATTTTAAAAAAAATTAAAATAATAAAATACTTTTTTTAATTATTTTCCTAATTTCATAGATAATGTTATCCTACCCCTTATTTTATAAATAGTCTTGTTTTTTATAAAATTACAAATAATTTATCTTATCTATTTAAATGCATAATATATTCAACTTAGCAAGATAATTTTAGTTTTTATTATAAATCATATTCCATTTATTCTTTTAAAATATATTACATTTCAATTTATATTTTTTCATAAATTTTAATTCTTATGCTAACCTATTTATGAGTTAAGATAGATGTATATCTTACGAATATTATAATATCTTTTATTTACTCCATTTTTATAAGTACTTTTATTGTTTGTTAGAATAAAATATTGAGGAAAATATTTACAAAAGAAAATTTTTTATCAAAAATATTTTAATTTAATTAATATTCTAATACTATAAATCTCTCGATTCAAGCAACTATACAACCCTGATCAATTTTTTTAAAATTCTTAATTTCTCACGATTAAAGAAAATATTTAATAATAATCTTTTATTTTTGCTTTCGCTTAAATTAATTAACTTAGAAAAATATATTGATTTTAATTCATTACACTATTAAAATTGATAAAGGAATTGCTTAAATTAATAATTCAAAGGCTAGATTGATTGAAAGGTATTTTTAACTGAATTACCAACTAACTATGAGAATTATATAATATTTTTAACATTTATTGATAATAAAATTAAGAATTCTTTTAAAGTTATGCTAGAAAAATTTCATCTCTTTCTCATTTATTAAAAATTTTATCAATGCATTTTTAAATTGAATGAAAAATATTGAACAAATAAAAATATTAAATTAATATGATTAAATTATATTTTTCCTATCTATCTATTAATTATAAAACTTAATCAGGTTTAAGTAGTGTAATTAATGCATCTATAGATTCTAAAATTATATCTTAGTTTAAGAACAATAAAAATAATTATAGTCTTATACTTTAAGATTTTAATAAGAAGGAATGAAATATTCCACATTTTGAACTTACAAATATTTGTAGATTATTTATTAATTTAAATGAGTTATTTGAGTATAAATTTATCAAGAGAACTTTTTTATATGTAAAAATACTAAATATTAAATTAAGCTTCAAAAAATTTTAACATAATTATCTTTGAATACATTTGATAACTAAAATTAATTTAAACTTAACTTTGTAATTCATTTAATCTAATCTACTTCTTTCATTTTATACAATTTATAAATATGTATATTTAAAAGTTTTTATCAATATTTTGCTTGTACATAGATTGTTTGATAAATATCGATTAGATCTATTCATAATTAATAAGGTATTTTTATGTTATTTTTAATGTATACAGATAATTTATCTTAGCTATCAATATTTCTGAATTACTTGCATAATGTTACAAAATCATGTAAACAATCAAATGAAATAATAAAAGATAGATTAATTATGTATTAAGAGGAAATTAGTCGATATAAGATTTCATTCAAAATATTTTTTTAAGAATTTTATTGATAAATAGAAGTATTTAAATCTCTCGCATATTTCACTATTAAAAGAGTATTTTGTTAAGGATTTAATGCTTTCTATAAAATGTGAACAATCTATTGAATTTTCAGCTAAATCATGAAGATCGATACTGTATTCAAGCTGACAATCTAAAATTTCACTTTCAGAAAGGGAAGTTAAATTAGGCTCTTTCTCTCCTTAAATTTTTTGTAAATATCTATTAGTTATGTATTTATCACTCATAGAAAGCAAATCAATCTAATTAATTAATTATTCATCATCCAAATTTTTAAAGGTATCTGTCTTATTAGTTGATTCTTTAACGATAAATTTCTAACTTTTTGGATCTTTTTATAGTTCACTGATTATTGGTTAGTTATACTTAATGTTTATTTTTAATTGCATCAAATTGCAGTAACTATTAAACAATATTGGGAAACGATCAGCTTTTCTAAAATATCCATTACCCTATTCTACTTAATCATCATAAGATTATCTTAAATTTTTGATTTGTTGCTTAAATTGTTTCATCTCATTTAAATAATTGCTTATTTTTAGCTATTCTTTTGTTTCTAATTTCATTGAGAAGGATGTGTGATTACTCTCCTTTTTCTTTTAATATTCTTCGAGTCGCTTTTTAATTACTTTTACAACTTTATCATAGGATTTGGTTATATTTTTCAAGTATGTTTCATTAAATCTGTTAAAAAAAACTCTTATAAGTTATTAATTTTCTTAAAATTCTTAAGTAATTCTTTACAGAAATTGTAAATTATCTTCATTGATTGATTACTAAAATTCAACTTTAAATTGATTTAAGATTTAGTTAATCACAATGTACTTTGAGATCTGATTTAATAAATTTGATTCACTCTAGAATCCATGTAATTGAAGCAGTATACTTTTTTACTTTTAGTTTTGATAGTTTTCGATTTCTAATTCTCTAAACATATCATATCCATTACTGTTTTTTAGTTGAGAATAATTCTTAAAATTAAAGTGTTACTTTAATAATTGAGATTTCTAGAAATATAATAATGACTGATTTGGTAGAGTATCATCCATAATAATTTTCACAAATTTACTTATTGTTTAGTCAAAGGTTGAGCTTGAAGTGAAAAAATAAGAAGATATTCCAAAACCAACTAATGAAATACATCCAGCAACTCCTCCAACTATCCATCCAACACCAGGAACAAAAAAGGCACTTATAGAGGTCAAACCACTTACAAAGTTGAAACTAGTAGAAATACTAAATTATTTGCCGCAGATGTGCCCTTTTTTGTAAGAATAGATATCTATTCCTATACTAACAACAGATAAAATTGCATTTGCATAAACCCCAATAATATTTGCATTCTTTGCTAATATCTTTCCTGCCTCAGCTAGTTCACTAAAGTAAGTTGCATATCTATATATTTGGATACATGTTCCAAAAATTGTATTAAATCCTTAAGATAGTACTTAAAAAATTTCCCCATTACTTTTTGGGTCTTTATCATAGTTGCTTTCAATAAATTTCTATAGTTAGTATTTTTGAAAAGTAATTTCTTATACTACTTTTAATTCTGCTAAATCTTCAAGCCTTTTATCAGGCCTACGATTTTTGATAAACCTCTTTAATTAATGAGTTAAAGCAGAGTAATATAACTGCTTCCTAGAGAGGAATACATTCTATGGAGTAGTTGGTCCTGATTCATAAAGTATGGGATCATAATTTATAAATATAAAATGCCTTGAAATATCATTTTCTATCTTATTCCTCATTTCTTGATTCATTCCTAGGGAATAAGAAAATTTATCTTATTAGATTTAGTTTGTCTTCTAAACAAGCCCAACAACTCTAAACAATTTTTTACCTAGTTCTCTTTTAATTTATAATTTTTTATCATTTAAGGTTTTTATCTCTTATTATGGGTTTTTTTACTCCTGCTCCTTAGACTCTTTGAGTTAATTAATCTGCTTTTATAGCAAATATAATTCTATATATTTACTATAAATTTCATAATAAGCTTATAAGTATGTCTAAGTGTCTGTTATCACTACAGATTAATAAGTCTACTTTAATTAAAATAAAATTTTATCCTCTATAGTGACATAGTCAATTTCATTGATAACTTCGAACATAGTTTTTATTTATTTCAAGTTATTATTACTACCTAACTCAATAAATTTTCTATTTTTAGTAAAATAATTACTTGAAAATTTTATGGTTTTAAGATTTTCTTGAAGTATCTTTTAATCAATTTCTTAGGCTTCATTATCATTACTATCAATTTAATAACGAAATATTTAAACAACCTTCTATTTTAAGAAATCATTCTACTTCTATGTGCACATACCAAATAGATCATTAAGGTAATCTGTATCTACAAATGAGATATCTTAGTCAAACATGTATTTAATAAAGATAAAAAGCTAATTCAATACGTTTGAAGAAGTATCTCTTATATCTCTTTAAGGGTCACACATGTATGCTATTTTGAATTCATTAATTTAATTCCTTTTTAAGTAGTCAGTGATTATTTTTAAACTATGAAATGGAGTTTAATTTTATTCTGTACCTTCATATCCAGGAGTGTCAATAATTCTATATAAAATATTTTCAAATTCAAAGCTGTATATTTAACACATTGAAGTTTCTGAACTCTTTCCTGAACCTCTAAGGCCTTTTAATTCTGTTAATTATTCTATTACTGATGATTTTCCAACTTAGGATTCTCCAATCAAAAGGATATTCTAAACTTATTTACCTTAATCCCATATTTTATTTTTAATATCAAGTTGTATAATTTTATCTATTTTATGAAATAGCTAGGCTTCTTGAGTTTTTATATATTCATTGTATTCAAAAAATATATTTTCTTAAGGTTTATCAGACCAAATTTATTCTTTCAAATTGTTTAGAAAATGCTTATCAAATACTTTTAAATCTTCTTTGTGTGTTTTGTCAAAATAAGTTATCACTCTTATATGGAAGCAATTACAATACTGTAAATAATTAGATGCCAAATCTTTTTATGAGAATATTTTTTATCTATTTTGAGAAAGAGCATCTTAAAATAAATGAATTCCACATTCAAACCAATTTAGGAGACAACTTGTTTAGAAGTATTCATTCATTAGCTTTTCAACTTACCCTGCATTAATTTAATCTATAAACAATTCATAAAGAAAATAAGTATAACAAAACTCTTAGATTTATTTAAATTGATCTAATTATTTGTTTTAAACAGAAATGATAAAAATATCATCCAGAATTAATCCATTTTCTTTCAAAAATTTGGCTATTTTTAATAGTATTTCATATCTATGATTTAAAGTATCATTAATCCCAGGTGTATCAATAAATTTTCTATCATTTTTTACAAAAATTCTACATTCTTTTGTATGTGAATCTTTACTATTACTTGCTTCTGCTTTTTTATCTCCTGTAATTTTCTAAATAAGGCTACTCTTACCAACTCCAGTTTTCCCAATAATCAAAAATACTTTCTTTTTTTAATTTTTTAAGAAGTTTAATTAGTCTTCACTCATCTTTAGTTCTTCTTAGAATTACTCCTAGCAATATTAAGAATTTTATTTATAAGGTGGCTACAAGAAGCTTTCATATTCTTTTACAAATATGTCTGTATGATTTTTATACTTTTTTTCCTGTTGAGCACTAAGACTAAGATGATTTAAGCATATTTAAGCAAGAACATATTTGAAATATCCAAATAAATTTTAATCATCTTCTTCAAGATTTAAGATTTCTTGTTCAAGCTATTTAAGTGCATTAGATATCTTATCTTTATTTTAAGGTTTATCAGAAATAAGAATTTCAAAGTTAGATAGTAAGGATTTTATACTGTTTTCCATTAGAGTTAAAGTTTTTGATTCTTTTATTAATTTATTGATATGATTGTTTTTATATAAAATATATTTGTGTTATATTTAAATTAAAATTTTTTAATAAGTAAATAATCTTCTCGTTTTTCTACCACATTCCTTCTCAAGATCTAGCATTGGAGTACAAAAGAATTTAGAAAACCTATAAAATATAAAATACTTTTACATTAATTATTTTCATAAATAGGTTCTCATGATTTTATCCTACCCTATAAATATTAATTAAATCTTGTTCCCGGATTTTTCATATTCTAATAATTTAAATATAACCATTCAAGCTTATTTGAATAAAAGGGAGGAATATATTTACATAAAAAAAATTTTTATCAAAAATATTTTTAACTATTATTTTAATATTCTAAAATAATAAAATATAAACTACCATCTATCCCTGGCCTTATTTTTTTCGAAAGTACTAAATTTTTCTAATGGAGAAAAAAATATTTTATTTTAACATTTTGTTTAGTATTTCTTTTAAATTCATATTAATACTAAATAAATTTTGATTCTTAATCATCGTTCTAGTAAAATTTAGAATAAAATATCATATTTGGCTTAGATTACTTGAAAAAAATACTCTTCAGCTAATAAGTTTATAGATAAATTTAGAATAAATAACAGTACATTCAAATATTCTAACATATTTAAATAAATTTACTTTTAATTAGGATATTCTAATAATTTATAAGAAAATATTTACATTAATTTACTTTTATATTAGTCTAATTCTAATAATCTTGATTAAAAATAAATTGTTAATTTGTGTTAATTTGGACTAATATAAAAACATATTTAATCTAATATTCTTTTAAAGATTCTTAATTAATTTTATATCACTGAATAAGTTTTCTTGTTATAAAGAAACATCTTTTATTTATTAATTCATTTCATTAATTTTATTATAAGTAAGACCTCTTTCTAAATAATATTATGAGAGCTATTATCTTCAATTGATATTAAATTTGTATTATTTTAGTTATGTATTTCTTAAGTCATAATGTTAATATGATGCAAAAAATAAAGCTTAAAAATGTTATTTAAATATTATTTTTAGATTGTTGTCATATAAATTTAGCTAGTTTTTAATACCTAAGTAGATATTAAATGTATTTTAGCATCATATAGTAGATACCAATAAGTAGATTCTTAAATATTTTACTAATTAATATCATTTGTATTAACTTTCTGCAAATTATATAGTTACATTATTGAATTTTAAAAATATATTTAATAATTTATTTAAAACAAACATTTAAACCAGGATTTATTTAAAAGAATCTTTAAAAGATTTGGTAATGTAATTTTAATTTCTTTATAAATAAGATTGTTTAAAAAATTCTTTTGTAAGTAAATATTTTTTTGAAAATCAATTATGTCATAGCATATTTTTATATCAATTCCAAAGTAATTTAGTCAGTTTACAAATATTTAAAATCAACTAAATAATCTTAATAATTAACCTATATTTTATTAAATTAAAGTTTATAGCTTAATGAGCTTAATCTATAAAAAATTTGTGAGAAATCCTTTAATTAATAAGAAAAAAAGAGTGCTTACCTAAATCTTCAGTAAATTAATAAAAATAATTACATAAATTAAAAAATAACTATTAGTAATGTTAGATTAACTGATAAGCTTATTCAAACTTTATGCTAATACATTTAAAACATCAAAACTATTGAATCATTAGAGTTAAATCTAAGGTATTTTTAAATTATAGATTAATAAATAATCAGATCTTCATTTAATAAAAGAGAAAATAAAGTAGGAATGTAAGGAGCTGCATTATTAGGATAGTTAATCGTAGGAATGCCTCAATTAAAACATGTTAATATTAGCTTTTGGTAGGACAAATTTTATAAATAATAAGATAAGAATGTCTTTAGATAGATTCTTTTATCATACTTTTTAATGAATATTTTCAAATCTTTTATTTATTTTTTTAGGTAAAATTAGATTGGAGATAAAGGGTTACTATCATTTGTAGAAATAATTAAAGATAGTAAATGTTTAGAATCTATTAATTTGAATTTATAGTAATTAATATATTTATTAGCCATTTTATTGAATAATTAATTACAATTTATGCTAGAGATAACTAAATAACTTCAGAATGTTTATCTTAATTTGGGGAACAAATCTCAAAAATAAATAGATTAAACACTTTAATTATTTTTCTAAAGTAAAATTTAGAATTTCTTTTTTAAATATTATTAAATAAATCTTATAATACAGAGGTAATAAAATAGATTAGAAAGGAATAATTGGGTTTTCTAAGTTTTTGAAAAATTGTAAATCATTAACTGTTTTGTCTTTAAGTCTTATGTAAATTTAAATTTTAAATTAAATAAAAATTAAACTTTTTTGTAATAGCGGAATAAATATGAATGCTTAATCTCTTATTTAGTTTTCATAGAATCTAAGTACTCTCCAACTTGAATAGCTATCTCTTGATCTTCAGTAAATTAATTTTTTTTCTATTAAAAAATCCATAAAAATTAATTCAATATAATTTAAGTTTTTTAAAATTATCCCAAAATAAAGAAAGTGAAATTAATAAATAATGATGATCAAATAATTCTCAGTTTAAACTAATTTTTATTTAAATTAGGTAATGCAAACTAAAGGAAGGATTAAAATACATTGGTTAGCTCTTCTGTACTACAAAAAGGATAGAAAGATTAAGCTTAAACTTAGAGTTATTTATTTAAAATTAGTATTTTAAAAGACTATAATTTTTTTTAATAAAGACGAAATATATTTGAATAAACTGAGGTTATTGAATTACTTAGTCCATTTACTTAAAACTAAATTAGAATCAAAATGATTGAGTTAAATATGAAGTAAAATATATATTTCTTTAATTAAAATAACAATACCAATCATAAATTATAGGTCTAATAAAATTGATTCTAGTGGGTATGTAGAACTATCAAGGGTCATTAGAAAATTAAATGGAAGTCTATTAAAAATTAAATTAGAGTATATGAGATTTTAAATATGAAAGAATTAATAAATAAACATATTTTATTTATAATTATGTTTAGATTAAGTAAGATAGAGGTTAATGATCATATCAGATTAATTGATTCTATTTTAAGCATAAAGTCTATTAAGGAAGTAAGCTTAAGCTTAAGGTATTATATTTACTATAACAAAATTGATGATCTTCTAACAATTTGATAAAAAAGATCTTCAGAACTGAATTCAAGTATTATTGAAGCTTTTGGCAGGTTATTAACTGAACCTATTTATCTTGAAGCTATTACTTTTGATTTAATGTATATTAATTAATTTTCAAGCATTTTAGGATATTGATTGATATTTTTCATCAAATATAAAAGAGGTTGCTAATTAAATTCATAATTAATTTAAGAATGGATTATTTATTTCTCAAAGCAATGTTCTAGTTTAAGATCTTTAACTCTTCTTTTACAGTAATTAATTTCTTTATTAAAATGTGAATTATAGAATAAAGTGATTTCAATTGTAAAAAAAATATTATTTTTATTAATATATCCTATTTAGTTTTAATTTTAAAAAATACGCCTCTAATATTTTACTCAAAAATATTATTATTACTTAAAATTATTATTTAAATATTTTTATAAAACTGATAAACTAATTATTAAAGATTTACACTAAGTGGAAATAAATATGTAAAAATTCTTAAACATTTTTTTTACAATGCTTAGATAAACAGATTTAACGTATCTTGAGGTATTTTAATTGGCCAATGCGATAATCACATACTAGAATTTGTATAGGCTGGTTTATTTTCATGAGTAAATATAACAAATTTTATTAGGCAAATATATAATCTATAAATTAAAATTTAAGCTGCGGATATATTGATAGAGATATATAGAACATGGCTTTGAAAAGTAAGAAATTGGTTCATTTTCAACTAATGAGCAACTAAAGTTCATGAAATTCTGGGTTTATTATGGATGTATTACATTTCTAAGTAATTATTGCTATTTGTTATCTAATTGTTAATATATTTTTCTAGATATACATACATATACATTTTCCTATCCATTTTATTATTTTCATATTATTACTACAATAGTAAAAAATAACAAAATTTTAAATCTATAGGTTCATACATAGAAAAAGAGATAGATTAAAAAACAAAAACTCATTTTATATATAAGCTTTTAATGGGTAGAAAATATTACATGGCTAATAAATTAGACAAACACAAAATATTTAATAATTAACTATTTAAATATACTTAAATAATTTTACAAATATTTTTCAAAATATATAATTCCTATTTAGCAATTAAGTTATCGAAAAAATTAATGATTTCAATAGTAATCTAATCATAATATAAGATTTTTAAATGGAGAAATTATTGCTTTTAAAAGAAAAGGTAACCATATATTTAATTTAATTTTATAATTTATACTCAACCAGTTTACCAAAAAATATATATCCCCTTAAAATTTAGGATAACTACAATAGTGTAATTAATATATGAAATTATTTAGTTAAATAATATATTATTAACTCTGATTGAAGAAAATTACTTTATAAGTTTACAAATAATAACAGTGAAACTTTCTCTTTAATAAAATTAGTAAATTTTACTTTATACATTTATATATTAAACTTAGTAAAAAAAATTGTGGTAATTATACTGCTTTAAATTTAGTGATTAATTTGCCTTATTAACCCATTTTAAAGATCTGAACTATATTATTCTTTCACTATAGTCCATAGACTGAATATTAAACATTAAACTATATTTAAAGTTAAAAAATTCTTTAGTACATTTCTATAAATTATTAAATAAAAAATAATTAAATACATAAACTTCCAAATTGAAATGTTTGAATAGCTCTGTAGTTTAATCTTAGAAATAGAATCACTCCGTAAAATTGCTTATGAAGAACTAGAAATACCTCATCTCTTAGAAAAAACTGAATAATCATCTCTTTGCATCGATCAATAAAATTTATTTGATACCATTTTATACATTAGAGAAAACTCTGATGAACAATATATAAATTATGCTACTAATCTTTTTAATAAATTCCAATTTTCAATAATAAAGTTAAAAGGAGATTATGAATACTTAATAAAATTTGACTATTAAGTTCATTCTTTTTAAAAAGGTATAATCACTGACTGCTTGATAGTTCTCCATAATTATTTTACATATTAAAGCTCTGTGTTTGATTAATGATAAGAATAAATAATGTATACTAACCTACCTACCTATCTACCCTCTCTACTAATAAATATATTTCTCAAGCATCTTTATAGAAGTATAGAAATAATGTGCTACTTCACTTTTATACTGAATTTTTAAGTTTGGACTAAATTATATTAATAAACATTCCATTTAATAATTAATGTGATAAAAATAAAATAGAATTTTCTTAAATTATTATTTATTTAAAATTGTTAAAACTAATAGGATTTCTAACTCTGTTTATAAATTAATTATAAAAAATAATTCATAAATTTATTAGGCTTCAAATTTTATTAAGACATAAACCAGTTTTGGAAAATGTATATACTGTCATTTCTCATAAATTAACACCCATTTTTATTCAGATACTTTTTTCCTACATTTTTAGATTATTTACACATATTTTTTAGTAAAAAAGTTGAGGGGGTTGTTAATTAATGAGTAACGATAATATACTCTTTAAATATAATTTCTCTTTAAGTTTGAATGGAGATTACTATTTATTTAGATTAGCCTTATGATTGGATATTTAATTTTTGATTTATTATACTTTAAAAATGAATGGAAAGTTTTTTTAAAGGACCATAATTAATCATAATTTTCCTAACTTTAAAACTAATTGGTTTTTATATAAAATACGACTCCTATGAAAAAGATAAAAGGGGATTGGCAGGATTCGAACCTGCGACCTTAGGATCTGGAAGCCTCTGCTCTCCCACTGAGCTACAGTCCCTTACAATAAGAATTAAGATAAAAAATAAGTCAGGGTATTAAAATTAAAAATTAAATTGGCAATACTAGTATTTAAATAAAAATAATAGGATTTATAAGAATATTCTATTTTATTTTTTGTAAATTATTTAATAAAGTTAATTAGTAATCTAAATTGTATCTTTTCATTAAAAAGGGGAATGGTAGGAATTGAACCTACGACCTAAGGTTTAGGCGACCTTCGCTCTACCTACTGAGCTACCTTCCCTTTAAATTATAAAAAACAAATTCTATTTTTGGGATAAAAAAATCTAGAATAGATATAAATAAGCTATTAAATAACAAATATGTATATATTAGTCATTAAAAAATAATTTTTATATCTTTCAACAAAAATTAATATTGCCTATTTAATTAATCTAATCTAATCACAAATTTAAGATAAATAAAAAACATTAAATAAAATAAATTATGGAGAAGAATTTATAATTAATATTTGATAAAAAATTTACAATACTAAAAAAATTAAATTACAATTTGATAATACTTAATAATTAGTTAATTAATTAGATATCATAAAATAGGTTTTATTAAGATTGGATTGGTATCTAATTTAAGGAAGATTTCTTCAGATGAAAATAGCTTTTCAAAGAAGCTAAGAATGAATTTTCTATTTTCATGTCTAAATTTATAGAAATCAAGCATAAGGATTACATTAAAGAATACATTCTTATCTTCAAAGATTGGAGGATTCTTTTTAGCTATCTTTTTAATTTCTGAGCTTGCATTCTTGCAAGTTAAGGCATTGCTCATCAAGGCAATATTTTCCAATAGCTTATTCTCTTCTTCTCCCATTTAAAATCCTTTTTAGTAAGCTATTAATTTATCCCAATATTCATTTTAATTTGGCCAGTAAGTCCTTTGACCTTCTTTGTGTATATTTCTAATATAAAAGAACTATCTCATATTGTTTGGCATAGTTATCCATCCTATTTTACATAATTAAAAAAATAAATCAGATGAATTTTAAAGCAATTTTTACCTAAGTTAGAGTTCCAATGAGATATCCATTCCTATTTTTCAAGCTCTATTCTACCTTATTCTGTGTTTGCAATCATATTTAAAATATAAAGACAAGTACCTCTAAGAGATAAAATTTCACTTTATTCGGCTAATGGTACTAGATGATCAATTAATTTCATATCTTTCACTCTCTTTATACCTTCCTTTGAGTAGCATATATTGCCAATAGCCCAAAGTGCTGCTCTCTTATTCATAATACATTCTTTAGGGTTTTTTATATTTTCAAAACAGTTTTCAATTACTTTATGATCTAAAAGCATCTTTTAACCTTATTTAGTTTTTACTAATTCTCCATAGTAATGAAGAGGTATCTTATCTTGGTTTGAACGATTATTTTCTCCCATCTTCATGAATAGACGAATTTATTTCAATTTAATACAATTTTAAGCTTCATCTAAGTCAAAGATTAAATTAATTCCACCTTTATTAATAGTAATCTATTTGTTATATGAAATTGAGAATGAACTGCGATCAGTGAAGTCATATTTAATTTAAGTAGCTTAAGGTTCAGGTTAATCATTACATTGCTTATCTAAGTAGCTCTTTTTTATTGGAATAAAAATAAAATTTTATGAAAATTTTATTAAAAATATTTTGTTATTTTACCTTACCAACTTAAAGACTAAAGTTGATTTAGAACTTTGAGCTGAAAGGAATTTTATATCTTTCAGGTTCTAAGTAGGTAGAAGAGGGATCAGGAGTACCAACAAGGATAAATTAATTAACATTTTGTTAGCCTTAGTACTCTATTTAAACCATGAATTAAACTGTATCCTTATAATCAGCAGTGTTAAAATCAATAATCATAATCCAAGGCATACGATGAATAAACCCTAAAGTAAGGAATGAGTTTTAAGGATTATTCAAAATATCAGGGAAGCGATAGACATTAGGTTCGTCATAGTCTTAGACATAATTTAAGGCTTTCAAAAGGCATGTTTCAATCTTATTAACATACTCCTGATTTTATGATTCCTTCCATCTTTACATTTCTTCTTCAACCCAATTATATTATTCACTCATTTTAGATAAATATTCAAAACCAAGTTCATTACTAAGAAGAGTAATCAAGAACTAATTGCCTTCCTTACCAAGATCTTACAAGCAGGGTTATTTTTTTAAAAACTCCATCAAATACTACTTTTCCTAAGTAACTTCCTTTGCAACACTCAAAGCTTTCATTCTAATTTCTTCATGCTAGCTCAAATCAAGTTTTTGTACAATTAATTCAATACCCCATTTTGAAAAATCTAATAAATTTTCATCAAAAAATCAATTAAAATGTATTTTTTTAATAAATCTTTGCTTTACCTATAAATTCACTTCTGTTTAAAAGTCTTAAAAGTTCTAAAGCTGATTTTTGAAGATTAATAGAACCTTTTTCTAGACAAAATTAGAGGAAATCTCTAGAATTATTTTCTTTTCCATAATCAAGGCAATATAAAATAAGATTAAGAATGTGATCTCTTTTTCCTTTTTCTATTGTTACATAATTTTTAAGAGTATCCCATATTTTAGCATCTTCAAGCAACTTTTACCCATGTTTCATTTAAGAAAAGAGACCTATCCAACTAACATACTCTCTAATCATCTTTTCATTAAATTCAGAGGGCTTTAAGAGCTGAGTAGCTTCATGTTTCATGTCTGGATTGTAGTCACTAACCAATAGGTGATATAGTTCTCCCATAAAACTTCTACTTACACAAATTAATTCACTAGGAGGAGTAGTTAATATATGAGCACCTTAATTATTCATTAAATAAGTTTAAAAATCATCTATTTTAAAAAATTATCTTACCTTCTCCATTTTTTAAAAGGTTTTATATAAGCAAATAACCAACCTTTGCTTAGACGAAATTACTTTCTTTCCATTCTAATGAAATAAATTATTTCTAATGAGGATGGAAATAAGGAAGGAGCTTCTTTAAGAAACGATTTTTAAGTTCTCCCCATTTGCTTTAGAAGTATGATTAAACAATTTCAAGAATAGAGTTCCAATTCCAAGTTTTGCTGTCTTTTTGAATATTTGTATCCTAAAGAAGTTTATCGAAATTCATATCATCTGATTCAGTTTCGTTTTAAAATTTAATCTTTCCGATAGTTTATTTATTGATTCTATGAGAAGGAAGACCAAGCTTTCATATGTAAATAAGAAAATATTTAGCTATAAAAATTATATTTTTTTTTAATTTTACTTGAGTAGAGAGATAGAAGTTTTCACATTGATACATAAATTTCGAGTGAACTGTTTTTTTATTCTTCTTATTGTTATCAAAAACGTAATTACCCATTATACTTACAATATTACTTGACCATGCCTTCAGATCAGTAAGTTATTCATTGCACTAATTAGCAGCAGAAATCAAGAAATCAGTGTACTTAGAACAGTTAGGGAGTAAGTTAAACATCAAAGTAGTTAATTACTTTAACTATTCTTGGGCTCTTAACGATTTCTTTTCATCTTCTAATCCACTCAGCTCTACTAATACACTGAATAAATCACAATCTAAAAGTAATTAAATTAAAATCATTAAGTAGTAGTTTAAGAAATGTTGGACAGTGAGAGTCTTTCCAAGACATTCTTTTCCTCCTAATGCTAATAATTCTCCCAAAATATCATAAATTGCATTTCTAATTTTTTCATGGATTGGTTGTCTAAGTGCTTAAACTAAGGATTTCATAGCTATACGTTGGTTTCCTAAAATGATTATTTTAAAAATTTAATATTAGAATATTTTAGAAATAGACATTAAACCAATGTTTAATGTTAATAAGCTTGTAATTATATCCATAGATATAAGATATTGGAGGATAATTTATTTAAATTGCCTTATTCTTATTCTATTCAATTATTTTAAAAATAAGAGAGTTTACCTAAATATATAAGTCCTTTCCAAGTTTTTAAAATTGTAATGAGAGCTCTCTTAGCAAGCTACAATTGTTTATCAAAGGCATCTATTTCTTTCTTGTATTCTTCATCTGGTTATTGTTTGGGTTTTGTTTTTGGAGGACAATCTATATCAGTAAAAACACCAAAAAGCTTAGGAAAATCCAAATAAACACGAATTAAATTTCTATATTCAGGATCATTAAGTAAAAATAATAATGATTAAACTATTGCATCAGACTAATCTGCAAGGTTGGGATCAATCACACAATCAATTAATAGTTTGATACCGCCTGACCATGCACATTGTTAAGGGTTACCCATGGCAAGTTTTCTAACAATTTCAATTGAAGCACTTTTATATTATTCATCAGTACTCTCTGCAAATGCAACTAAAGAATTTGCTAATAACTTAGGGAATGTTTTAGGTGCAACTTCTATCCAACGCTTAATAAATTTTAAGGCTTAATCTATTTCCTATTACTGACTTTGTTAGTTAGATTAGTTGCTGCGAGAATCAGTCTTGATTTCACGTTCAAGAGTTCTTGCAATGAAAATTGGGATATTATATTAGATATATTACAATGCAAACTTTTCAGATTCGAAAATCAAACGAAAGAATTTAATTGTATTTTAGCGCAAAAGAGGGCGGGTCTCTATCATAAATTGGCGAATGACATTAATGATACTACCTTCTTCATTATAAAAATTTTTTAGCTTTGGAGACTTCATCTCATTCAACTTCTTGACTTTATTCACTAATTCTTAGAGTAAATATGCTTTATTTTCATTATAGAGTTATGTTCCTTTATTCTTTGCAAAGAAACGAATCAGTCTCAATGCATCTTAAACTAATTCCTACTCTGTCATTGGTTTTTATTACTTTTTATCTACTATTTGGTTACTATCTTATATTTAACTTTACTACTAACTGGAATTCATTCCTACTCAACCTTCCTTTTTGGCAAAACAAAAAACTATTACTCGAATTATTTTATTGTATTTACTAATAAAAAAAGTATTTGCTTTATTTGATTAATTTTTTTAATAAATTTTGATTTCTTTTACAAATCATACAATCTCAACCCTAAAAGTATGCAATTGTATTAATCAAATTTTATTTTTTATATCTATTTGTCTGACGATAAAGCTCAATGCTTAATTAACTAAATTATAGATATCTATCAAAAGTAGGATAAATTATTTTTTAATTATTTATTTAATTAAAATCATGAAAGTGAAGTGGAAAAGTAATGCTAGTACAAAAATAGAAGCAGTTTATTGTAAATATCTATTCAAATTCTAATTCATTTATTTAAATATAAAATTTATAAATTAGTTTAGGTATTGACTATTATTTTTGTGATAATAAAAGAAAATCATACTAATTTAAATGCTTTTTTGGTATTTTCTATAAATATTGATACTTTACTTCAACACCTATTTTAGCTAATTTAATATCTTTCTTGGTATTACTAGTTTTATAAATTCAGTTTCTTAGGATATTTTGGTGATTTAATTAAGTTGATTATATATCCTATAAAAATCTATTTAAAACTGTTAATCAAATTGATTTTTTTAAATTCTTTAAAATAGTAACCACTTATGTCTATTTTTTTAGTTATTTCACAAAATTTAAGATTTATTAAGAATTATTAGATTAATTTTTTAACAAATTTATTTCAATTTAGGCATTTAGAAGAGGAGATTTGTGAATATCTAGAAATCACTAACTCAAATTGCAAAATAAGTTTTTACCACAATAAATAATTTTTCTTAATTTAAAAGATTTGTATGTATTTTTGGTAAAATTTTTATAAATTAATATTTTCACTGTTCTTGCCTTATTATTAAAAGCTTTGTATTCTGATATTATTATATTGTAGGCTCTACTTCTACACTCCAAAAATCTGATTTAGTTTTTTCTATACTTTCTAAGTTTTCTTATTCATCTTTTCTGTAATTTTTGAACTATTATTAATAGAGATATTATTAATTTAAACAAATAATTTATTTTACATTGAAGATATTTCTAAAAATAATGTACCAACCAATTATCAAAATCATTGTACATTATACATCTAATTTTATTTGAATTAATTCTGGAATATTTAATCTTTTTTCTTTACATATTCTGTTATTAAGTAATATTTTTTAATAAATTACCTTTCTAATCTGATTTTACTAGTCAAAATTTTTAATTATTACGCAATTATCCTTGAGAATAAAAGAATTGTTCAAGATTAATAGAAAAATAGTTAAAGTATTTGAGTTGATACAAATAACTTAATTAGGGAATTATTATTATTGACAACTGCTTTTGGATAATATTTGATATGTGTAATATAATTATACTATAGTCCAAAAATAACATAATTAACATTTTTTTAAATTCGATAGAATTTGTTGCAAGAATTTAAGAGGGGTTTTAAAAAAACTGAAATTTAGATAATATTAGATAATATTTGTTAAAATAAAAGAATGGAAATAAGATTAAGAAAAGATAAAATAATACAATCTAGAAGATTTAATGAAAGTAAACAAATTGAAATGAATAATAATAAAATAAGAGGATGAGTTAAGAATTAATAAAAATTATTAAAAACAAAAAATAATTAAAGATTAATATATTTGATAAATATAGTAGAGAGATGGATAAATAGTATCCAAAAAAATAAAATGGAAAACTAAAAGAAAAGTTCAAGTAATTTTACCTAGAAGACTGCTATCCTATGATTAAATTATTTGATAGACCATTTTTTATGAGTTTATTCCTTGTCTTATTTAAGCATTTTCAATACTTTCTCCTTTAGTTGACTCCTGATATAATGAACTAAATTATTGAAAGGTAGAGTAATGCTTCCTTCATGTCATATGGGATATATTTTTAAGATAACAATGTGGTAGAGATGGTTTTTGTTTATGGAATGCTTTTCTTTAATTGTTATGTCTTATTCACATTTTTATTCTATTTGTTCAGAAAGATTTATTGGGAAAAAAGCCCAAAAGAGGATTATTTTCTTTCAGTCAGCTTCCAAATCTACTACTATATAATTTATATGATTTCTGGCCTTTGTTCTTTGCTTTAGATCTCCAAAAATCCAATCCCATCTTCTATAAATCTAGTATTCACTATAATATTAGGTAAAATTATTCATTATTAGTATTAAAATATTTAGTATTTACCCATATTTCTCTTTAATCTTTCAAAAATTTTGTTACACTGTAAAAAAATTAATAGTATATAAATTTTACAAGTTAATTTATATCACATTGTGATTAAATATTAATTGCCTACATTCTAATGAAATAAATTTATTTTTTGTATTCAAAATCTAACAGCTTTTATATAATCTTTTCATGAATATGACGATCGATTTATAAGATCAGATTATCTTTCTATGCGTTCTTCATGGCAGAGAAATATTGCCTCGTTGCTAGAGCTGCTTTCAATTTTCCTTTACATCTACATAGATGGAAATCAACTGCTAACGGCAAATATTATCTTTTATTTAGTATTACTTGCTATTGAGCTCTATTACATACCTATTTATAACCAATAAATTTAAGCTATAAATGTTTTCGGTTATTTATTCAATATTTCTTCTAATATAAATACTTATTTGATTCTCAATACAAATTTTTGGAGGCTTTATCTATATGGTTTGATAATGTGTATCCCACTTTGCTTTAAAGTAGCATAAAATATAATATTTTGGAGAGTGTAGCTAATTTGTTTAAAGTAAGTTAGTTCGCATGCTCATATTGATAGAATAATAGGAAATAAAAATTAAAGTATATCAACTGAAACTGAGTTAAATCAACTAGATTTATTTTTAAGAACTATATATGAATAATGCAAATTGGATTATGATGAATATTTAGTAAATTACTCCTCCATTTATCTAGAAAACATTAGCTCTATACATAAACAGTACTGTTAGAAGTATCCCTACTGTTTCTGTGCAGAAGTAAATTAAATTTACCCATTTCTAAATATTTTTTGATTGTATTTTTTGAATATTTATTAGCCATCTTTTTTTCAAAAAGGAACTAATTACTTTACTTTAAAATAGATAAAAGTATTAATAAAATCAAAGTAAAGTAAAGTCAATTTATGTTTTTATAGAATATTGATTAAAACCACCAATTTGAATCAAGAAAGTGTATTAATTTAAGTATCTAAAAGATTAAAGATTAATCAAAATTTTTGATAAGTTTTATACAATAAATTCCCCAAAAATACAAAAATATGCCAAATAAATTGATTAATAGATTTAATTAACTCATATTCAAGTAAAGGAAGTAATAAATTCAAACTTCTGATCTTACATTAATTATTGTAATAGGATATATCCAGTTAATTGCAGAGAGAGTCCACAAAATTGCGCAGCCAATATCTTTTTAGTTATATAGAATAAACTTACTAACAAGTAGTTGAATAGAATTCACAAAAGTAGCTTTGCAATCTAATATTCAGTTATTTGATGTTTGTGATTGAAGTGTAGTAAAACGATACAAAGGCTATAACTATAGCTTTAAACTACTTATAAAATAAAAAATAGTTAATGACATTATTCTAATAACAGAGATTGCTCTATGTTTTAAATTACATTAATTAAAAGGTTAAGAATTTTAATATGTAATTTGAAATCAGTAACAAGCCTGAGAAGAAACACTTAGATTTCATTGAGAGTATTAATTATGATTCTGATATGTATAAAAGTTGTATACTCTTCTAGTAATGTTTACTCATGAAAAAGGTTGCTTTACAAAAGATGGGCATGAATAATGTAGATCTCTAATAAATTGAACACACATTTTTAAATTTACGGGAGAAGAGAGAAGAATTATAAAACATTTTATTAAAACAATTAAATCGCTATCATTAAAGTTACATTTTGCATTATTTGATAGATATTTTTGAAAAATCACTGCAATGTGATGAGACTCTTTCTTAGAAATTATAATAATTGAAGAAGTTATTTCATTCTGGATCTGTAATGATTGGTTAAAAGTAAACTCTTGGTTATTACTCTGAAGATAGCTGTGTCATTTATATAACTTTGCTTTAAAATATTGGAATAGTAAAAAAAGTGACGAAAAATCTCTTCGAAGTTGTACCAATACTCTAGCCTAATGAGGCTATTGGGAAAAATATCAATTACATGATTCCTCTAAAAATAGCCTAGGTCCACAATGATATTTTAAATAATTTTATTTAAAAATAAAAAGTGGATTTTTAGATTAAAGATTACACTTTAATCATTGGAATCGATCATTAAGGCTGGGCAATTCCTTATTAAATGAAATTATAAACATGCTTGATTGGTATAGATGATTTCGGTGCTTGTACTTGGGTAAAATAAATCAAAGATACTAATTTTTATTTAATGACTAGCTATGACAATAATTTTGAAATTCTCACAGTTTCTCAATAAATTTATGATGTATTGTTAAAAGACGCTGTCTCTAAAAATAATCTCCTGAAAATTAAAATCGGATCTTTAATGCCTACGCTCGATTCATTCATTAAGAAAAGTAAGTTTTTATTCTTAATCTATACTAAAAAATTTGTAACCTCTAAGAATAATCTTATTTAATTTACTTTTAATTAATCTTCTCATTAAATTAAATAAATTACAAAATCTGAATTTTTGTGAATAAATTATTTTTAATTTTAATAATTTAACCATCAATTGAATTTATTATGATTATTATTTAATTTATAATACAGAATGTAACTCTACAAATTATACTTATGATACGATTATTGTGAAACCAAAGAATGAAAATTTTTGCTATAGTAAAACTAATTTTAAGAAAGACACTAGTCTTATAATTGACATATTTGAAATGGATATGTTTAGAATAAAGGCTGATTTCAACCCATTTTTTCACAGCTGTGTAGATTTTGTTTAAATTAAAATTTACTAATTTGAAAGAATAATTGAATATTAATAGAGACTGGAAGCTATAAAATAATTGTTATCTGATTTTGAATAATTTGAAATGTTTGATTTAGACTATCTTGATAGTTAGAAACTATCTCTATAAAATTACTTGATTTAACTATCAAATAATAGAAATAAAGAACAACATGATTAGTATATTTTAAGCGATAATAGAGTTTCTAATTCTAAATCCTCTTCTTCAAATTAATCTCAACCTACTCTTAATACGCCTAGACTAAGCACTGTATAAGATACCAATGAAGATTAAGCGTTTTAAACTGATATAAACTAACTTAATTAAATCAGATAAACCTAATAAAAGTAATAAATTAGTGACTTAGCAAAACCTTTATAAATATAAAAAAATTCTCTGATAGATTTAGAAAAAATTGAAAACAAAGGTTTAAAAAGTAAATCATCCTTTAGAGAATACTCCCAAAATAAATTAAGTTATAGATAAACATAAAATTAAATAAATCTTTAGAGCAGCAATTAATTCTAGGATCAAAATTTTGATAGTAATGCAATTTTTGATTTAATATCTCCTGTTGATACTGTTAGTTAACTGTAAGTAGTCTCCCCTACACTATTCTAGTCTACTGATATGTTAAATTCTCCTCATGGATCAAATTAGAATTTCAATTACTTTTAAAATACTCCTCATTTAAGAAATAATTTAAATTTAGGTACGCCTTAGTCGAAAGCTGATACAATCGACTCCAGTTATTAATTAGAACTAATTTCTGTTAATAGAAAGAGCTTACTTAGCACTTAATACCAACCTAGGTTATCATAGAGAAACTCATCATTATCTTATAAACTCTAAATACAAATTAAGTAACTTTAGTAAAATCAAACAGCAGAAAATACCTCTAAAGGTAGCAAAAGTTAACTTAAAAATTAAAAATCTACTTATTTCTTTAATTAGAATGCATAATAATCACTATCTTCACAAAACTACTTTGAAAATGACTCCAAAAATTTTTCAAGAACAAACTTTTAAAAATAGAATACACTTAATAGTAAAAAATCTTTTGCGAAAAATATTAATGAAGGAAGTGTTCATACTTCTGCAAAGACAGGAAGTTCTAATAAAAAGTAATTAAAATTTATTTTTATAAAAGTTTAACTTTCCATTCTTTTCATGCCCCCCTCCCCCCCTTTTTCACCTAAATTTTATTTTATGGTAAAATTTTTACGAAAAGATTTTGTGAGGGTTGAAATCAATATTGAAAAAATTGTTAAAATGTCTTTACTTTTATTTAGTAGCTGAATTAAAATCAATAACATTTTTTAATCAATAGGGCTAAGTTAATTAAAGAACTGAGATAACCTAGTAAAATGACAGGGTTAAAAGTTATTAAATATGTTGGGTTTTTAACTCTATTAGCTATGGTCTTATTAAATATTTTGAGTTTTATTTCTTTAAATACATACTTATAAAACTAAAAAGATGATTATTAAAATATTGATTGGGCTTCAAAAGTGTAAATAATACTTACTTAACTAACAGGATCATAAGGAATAGTAGAAATTTTAGAAAAAAATCCATAATATCTTCAGTAATAGGAGGAAATTAATTTGTTACTAACAGACATTAAAGTTTAGTAAAAAGAATAAATGGATCTATTTTACGATCTTATTTTAGAGTATCAAGATAATAAAGTAACTAATGGATAACTGTTTAATGTAATTTATGATGAAAAGTATGAACTAATCTTTGTTTATGATCCTAATAGAAAAATTAAAACACTTTTAAGAATACCCTATAGTTTAAAGAATATTATGGGATACTTGTATTAAATTGTCGAAAATTAAGATGAGCATGAAACTAATATTGTTCAACTCCAAATGAATTTAATATAATTAAATGATAAATTAGATGACATAAATGATAAAATAAAATCTGCCATCAATAATATATTTTAAGATATCAAAGATAGCATTCTTAGTTCTTAAATAGCTGATTCAATTGCATCCTTTTTTTTCTCACTGAGCTTTATTCCTATCTTTATGTATGTCCAAAAAAAGAGATAGGAAATTCTTAGTTTACTCTCTACATTTGGTCCTGAAAAGATTTAAATAATGATAGATACAATCCTCTCGTGTGAATAGGGTCTTTAAAAATTAAAATTAAAATTCAATCAAGGTAGCTAGTAATTTATGTAAAATGATAAATAAAACTAAATATATGCCCATGCAAACTCAGTAAATTTGATAGGACAAGCTCAATCTAATTTCATCTAAAAAAAGAAAAATATCAGCTCAACAAGCTAATTACCTATGTTCAAAGCTTCAGTCATACTTTATGCTCTTATTTTTACAACTGTAAATCTCATTTACTCTTATGGTATAGGTATTTCCTTAACTCCTTTCATTTAGAACTAGCTAGACAATTTAGAATTCACAGGTAATTTCTATTTCAAATTATAATTTTTTAACATAAAATAAATATTATTTTTTAATAATTAGATAAAATTTACTAAATTCATCATTTTATGTCAAAATTGATTGGGTACAGAATGCAAGAAATTCAATGCAAATTAGATAACTAAATAGAAATTTATAATCTATACTAACCAGCAGGTGCTCAATTACAATTAAATATTACTACCTAGTTGAATTAATTCTATGATATTGTTAATAAATAAGATAATATATCACGATTTAAATAAGATCATTTTAATTTGTTTGTCAATAATTTAATGTAAAAAGATGCTTGCACTGAATCCTTTAAGAATATTCAGTATATAGTTTCTTAAGGATATGATATTTAAGAATGTCGAGAAACTTCAGGACATATATTACAAAAAGGAATGATAGCTGCAATTAAATATTTTGCTGAAGTTATTCGTACATCTCAAAGCTATATAGAAGAAAGTGATATAACATAATTTAAATAAAATTTATCTTTACATTTCAAGGAGCACAGCCTCTCTGAGTATTTCTATTATTAGTCCTATTAGTCTTACATGGTAGAGATTATTAGAGGATTTGTAAAGGATTTGACCTTAGAATAATACAGTTTGTATTTAATAATTAATATTATACTCATATGCTTCCAAATATTTTTTTTCATTATAGCTGTCATTTTAATTTACCTTAGATTCTACAGCTAATGCTTTAATTCTATCCTGTAAACCAAGAGATTATTAGACATTATTGATATTTCTTTCTTAAGAGATAATTAATATGTAGTTTCCTACTTCAAATCTCTAAAATGAAAAATACTAAAATTTTCAATATAATTAAAAATATTTCAATTTGTTTAACTAAATTTATAAATATAATAAAATAACTTCACTACTTACCTATCTACCTACCTATCTATGTATTGAAATAGTTCTTTCTATATTAAATTAATAAATTAATTTATCAATAAATGATATAATTTAATTACATCAATCAATCAATATTTCCTTCAATAAAAATTTATGTTATTATTAATTTTAATTTATTTATTAACTTTTTTCTAACAAGATCTGATATTATATTTAGCTTTAATTTATTTCTTCTTAGAATCTTCAATCATTATAATATCTACTATTTTCCTTTTTAAGTTAATTAATTAGTCAATCTCTCTTATTCTGTATTTAAACCGTTTATTTAAGAATCATACGTTTATTATAAATATGGAAATAGAATAGAAAAATTTCAAACTTATTCAATACATAAGTTATTTTAGGTAATATTTTTTTAAATTTATCAAAATTAGTAATAATACATATTTTACTGTAGTCTTTTAAATAATTATTCACTCGTGGAACAAATAATTCTGAGGAAAGAATGTTTTATTTGAATCTTCAATTTTTTATTAATCAGACATAAGAAGATATTTTATAGGTGGTGAGAAAATCTTAAATCGAATATGAACATTAAATAACAACAATAATTAAAAACTGCAATTAAAAATATCAAAAGGACAAGTGTTTTAATCTTATAAAGGAAAATAGTGATAGTTTGATAGATAATAAACAAACAAAAGATAAATATTAGTAAAAATAAAAAGTAGAAAAATGGAAGCAGTTCTCCTTTTATTCCTTTTAGGGTATATAATTTAAGATATAGGTTCAATTATCTTGCTGATGAGAATATTCAAGCAAAAATCAATTGATGGACTCTCTTTATAGTCATAAGTTATGTATGCATTAGGAACATTCATGAGAGTTATTTATACTTTTGATACTAGACTTAGCAATTATACAATTGTCTTCATGGAAATGATGATTGCTGCCGCTCTCCATGCAGCTATTCTTTATGGCTTCTTCTAATACAGATATACCCAAACTTCAGATGCATAGTCTACTTTAATTAGCTGGAAGACTATTATCCCTTGTTGTACAGTTTTGGCTTTCTTCTTCCATCCTGGTGATTAATATGAATATATGCAAATTCTAGTTTCTCTTTCAATGTTTATTGAAGCTTTAGGTTTACTCCCTTAAATTTATGTTAATCGTAAGTAAGGTGTAGTTGAAGCAGAGCTAGGTAAATATTTAATCTTTATGGTAGCAAGTAGACTTGTTAGACTTGGTTTCTGGTTCCAAATGTATAGATTAGGAGACTAAAATATTGAATTAATGGTTGCTGATATTGTTCATACTATTCTTCTTGCAGATTTTGCCGTTTTATTTGTTAAAAACAAAGGAAAAGATGTAATTTTAGTTATTTGAGCAATATTGTTTGTTCTCTTGATAATATTTGTACACCTTTATTGAGGTATTTCTATTTTATATTTATAAGTTTGTAATTACTATTAAGAATTGTATTGGTCAACCAACATAAACAAATAAAGTAAAATCTATTTAGTTTTGATTAGGTAATTAAAAACACAGTCTTGTCTGATGGTACTTTTTTTAAAATGTTAATCAGATTAAATTATTTAAAGAAATAAAATTTGTACATCTGTTGATTATAAAAATAAAATAGGTAATTTGGAAGTAAATGGAATGTAGTACAATTAAAGTGTATTAAAGTAGAAACTATTAATTTAATAATAAATAATTTAAAATGTAATTAGTTCGATACATAAACAACTTTTAGGCATTTTTAAAGGATACCAATAAAATTATAATAATAATAATAATATAAAGTTACCTTGAATTAAATAATTTATAATATGAAATTATTAAATTCACTAAAAAACTTTTATTTTCATATTAAATTAAAATTAAATATTTGAGTTTATGTGGTAGAGGTGTAGATATATGTGAAGCTACAGTAAGTAAATTATGTAAGAATTTATTTATCTCAGTAAGTAAATATAAGTTTTTTAGTATCAAATCCATTTAAATTTATTTCTAATAAATCATAACTTAAATCCTAAGTTATGGATAGATTCACGAAATTCAGAAATGTATTTGGTTCCTTTAATTTAATCTCCAGAATCAAAATAGAAATCAGCTATCTTTTTGAGAGCATTTGCTATATTAATATGATCTCTTTTATAAATTTATTTATTCATTTCAAGACTTTTAAATAAATTTGATATTCCTTCTTCTTTTTTACCTTATTTGATTTAAATTTAACCAAGAACATAAAGGGATTGAGCTATTAAAGGATGCTCCTTCTTAAATAGCTGTTAATTCATTAGAATACATTGTTGTATGTAGGGGTAAGCCGATTAATATTCATTAATAAAATTATAATAAAATCCTATTAGATAAAGAGTATCAGATATTTCTGGATGATTTCCTTAATATATCTCCCTTTACATAACTAAAGATTCTTATAAGTACCCTATGCCTTATTCATAATTTTTCATTTAGAGACAAACTGCAGCTATTTCTTTTAGAGATTATACTATTTGTGGGTGATTACCTTAATAAATTTATCTTTTTATCTCTACCGATTCTAATATACACTCTTAAAAAGAATGGAAATCCTCTAAAAAAAGATAACATATTCCTATATTTAATAAAGTATCTGCTATTATGGGATTGGCTCTTTAACAAATTTTTCTGTTAATTTCTAAGGATTATAAAGAAAAATTAAGTGCCAATTTCGAATCTCCTAATTTAATATAGCAGAGACCAATATTGCTAAGTATCAATGCAAATAATAAATCACTTTCTTTTTTATTCTATTTCATAATTTCGTATGATTCCTTTAAATACTTTAAACTAATTTCAAAATTTCCTAAATGTTAATAACAAATCCCAATATTCTGTAAAGCAGTTGCAAGAGATCTAAAAGATAAACCTTTTATTTATTTTTTAATGTCAAGAGCTTCTAACAGATAAAGTAAAGAATGCGAATAATCACCCATTTACAATAAGCATACACCAATATTATTTAAACTATCTGCTACATCAATATTATCTCTTTAAAATAGTTATTTCCTTATTTCTAATGATTCATTTAAATATTTTAAACTATTCTAATAATCTCCTGAGTCTTTTAAACATAAACCTGCATCATTTAAAATTGTGGCAATTAAAGGGTGATTAATAGGTAAAATTTATCTAACAGTCTATAGAGATTCTTAAAAATATTATAAAGATTGCTTAAAATCATAGAATTATAGGTAGCATTTTCCAATTTTATGAAGAGAATTGATCTTTTCTATTTAATTATTTTGACAAATATTTATTTTAAGAGATTTTTAATAATATAAAATTGAATTTTAAAGATTGTTAAGTTATTAAAAGCAATGGCCAATTTCTTAGAATAAAAAGAGAATATTAGGATGATTTCCTTGAAATAACTTATTTTATATTTCTAAAGACTACATGAAGTTTTAGATTGCAATCTAATACTTACCAATATTTTTATAAGCTCTTCCGGCATTCTATAAAAGATAACCAAAATTTTCTTAAAGAGCCTATTAATTTAATAATTAATTTGCCTTTTCCAAACAGATATCAATACATGTTTACAAAAAGGTTACAGCTTTATCTGATTCGTTTAACATTAAATAGCAAAATCCAATATTATTCAAATTTATTACAGAAAGTTAAAGATTCTCTTAAGAAATCTATTATTTCAGGTCTTCAGATTATTGATAATAGTTTATGGCATTTTAGAATTAATTTTAATTCATGTAAAACTGCCCAAATAAGTTTAAATGGTAAATAGTGAGTCTATAGTTTTATAAAGACATTTCTTGTATTATTTTTTAAGATTATAATAAATAATTTTCACAGTTTTCAAAATCATTCATTTCCAAATAACATTTTACTATTGAATTTAGTGTATCTAGAATTAAAGGATTATTTCCTTGTAATTTAGATTTTTTAATATGTAAGGATTCTTTAAAAAAAATAATAGCTTTTTTAAAATCTTTGGTTTTAGAGTAGCATATTCCAATATTATTAAGTGCTAAAGATCCATAAACACTCTTATCCAGTTAAAGAATAACGCTCAATTCATAAGATTCTTATAAATAAAACAAACCAATTGACAATTCATTGCTTTTGTAATAACACACTCCAATCATATTAAGACAAAACATTTCTAATTTTTTATCTTTATAATTCTTTGCTAAATCAAGTGATCCTAGATACGTTTTTAAGGCTTTAGAATAAAGAAAGAGCTATTCTTAACAACGACCAATCAAAATTTAGTTATCAATAATTTTTTTATAATTTTTTTCTTAAATAGCATCTATTTCTGCAAATTAAGAAAAGTAATTAAGTGCTTCTTTAGGATTTTCAAGTTCTAAATGGCATTCACCAATTTATGTAAGTAAATGCCCAATAAATTAACTACTTTCTTCTTTAAGCTAAAGGTATTTTTTTAATAATTTTAATTATATTAATAAATAATATAATTTTGTTCTAAAAAAGTAAAAAAGATCTTTTTTCTATCTATATTACTATGTATCTAATGCAAGAGACATTTTATTTGTTTTTAATTAATAAATATAGAGAAATCTCTCGTAATTAAATGAGTTAACTTACTCGTAAAACATTTAATGAAGATTTAAACAATCTTCTCTATTAAACATCTTATCTTTAATCATATTATCTGATATAATTTTCTCAAAATTTTAAATAATTCTATCATCTTTGTTGACTTTTTTATAAATCTAAATTATTTGTTAAAGAGTTACCCCTAAAGAATAGACATCAGATTTAAAACTAATATCATCAGTATTATGTAATTATTCGTACGGAGCATATGTTTTAGTATATCCTTTACATTGAATAGCTTAGTTTTACTTGTAAATTGAAGAGCAGCCAAAATCTGTAAAAACATAGTTACCATAAATGTCAATTAAAATATTAGGAGGTTTGATATCTAAATGTAAAATATTGTGCAATCTCATTGATATCAATCCGTCTAAGAGATCAAATATCATTTAAAATAGTTTTATTTAAGTGAATTCAATTTCTTTATTTTGTATCTTATTTAATTCTTCTCTTAAACTATATTTGCATTTCTCTAATACTAAGATTGAGAATTGTTCAGATTTAATTGTATCAAATAAGTTTATTATGTTGATTTGCTTAAACAGTGTATTCATTATTTAAATCTCCTCCTCAATACTTTTTTCATCTGGATGAAAGTAAACTTTCAAAACATAATTTTTTCTTTTTCCTTCTTCGCTTTATTTATATCCTTCAAAGATATCTCCCTCTCCACCTGAAATTAGATATTTACCCAAATAATAATTATTTTCTTTCAATTTTTTAATAATTTAGTTCTTTTAGCATAAAAAGCCTTCACTAAGCTTTTTTCCAGTGTTAACTTCTTGAAAGTACTATTCACTCCATTATCTTTCTTCTTTTTAGTTTAGATTTTTATCTAATTTATTTTTAAATTAAATAAATTAATTAATTAATAAAATAAAATTGATCTAATATTTAATACAAATATAGAAAAATAGCAATATAAAAAAATGTACATACCTTTTTATTTGATTGAAGAATTTTCTTTATCCTGTATTTTAAGCTCACTATTTATTTATTTTTTTAGGTTTTATTTGAATGAAGATAAATCCTATTAATAGGAGTAATGTTTCTATTACTTCGGTAATGATTAGTCTTCGATAGGTTGATCGATTTAATTTAATAATTAATTTGAATTTAGTTAAGTTATCAGATCATTTTAGTATATTGAACTTTGAAGGCTAATTTACATATTAAATTGATTTTCTTAATAAGAATTTTCTAAAAAAATAGAATTATTGAGTTTATTTTTTTATAAGTTGAAACTGTCTTTAAAAGGATTATTATAAGAAGGTGATTCATTGATTTTTCCTTTTTTAAAAGTTAAATCTATTGAGTTCAATTATAATATTTTCATTTAACAAAATAGAAATATATTATTTTTTCAATGCTTAATAATAATTAATTTTTTTTATTTTGGTTTATTTCTTGAATTAATTATTTGATTTTTAATAATCTTATTGCTACTAATTTTAGAATTTATTTATTGAATAATTTATATTATTGATTTTTTATTAATTATTTAATTTTCTAGTTAGGTTTTAAAATATAAAGGGAAAAAAATGTAATTGATATGTATCATTTAGTAGGATAATTTAATGGTGAAATTTGCTATTTTAGATTATAATATGATTAGAGTTTACATTGAAATTATTAAATTAATTAATACTTTAGAAAAATGAAATTTAACAATGAAAGAGATCATAATCAGCTTAAAATCTAATCACAATTTAGTATTATAAATTGTGGTAAAAATGATTGGAGTTATGAAGAAATAACCCCTATTATTTTCTTTTCTATTAAATGATTTGTGTTATTATTTTTCTTATTAAAGAGAAAGAATAAAATTTTTATTTTACTTAAAGAGAGGATTATTTAATGGATAAAATTTGCTATTTTAAATTATGAAATGCTTGAATTTAGTAATTTTATTGATAAATGTTATAGAAAGAAATTTTAATCAGCTTAAAATATGATTGAGATCTAATTCCAATTCATTAATAAAACTTGTGGTAAAAATGATTGGATTTATTGATAAATAATTGAAATAAAACAATTATCCTAAGATTTTTTTTGGAATTCTGAAATTTTTTGTTAGTTTTTTTAAAAAAAAGAGCAAAAAAATTAAATTATTTCACCTTCTTAAGTATTTTTAGTTTATATTTATATATTGTAAGTTAATTTTTTTATTAAGGTGTGAGAACAAATAAAGTTAATACTAACTTACTATAATAATGCAATTTGTAATGGATATATTTTTTATTAAAACTTGAAAAGAAACACGTTCAGTAGCACACTGATTATTATTAATAGTATAGTTAGCTTTAAAGAATCACTATTAATCCACTAAAATTTAAGTTCAGTTATTACTAAGAAATTTGAAACCTAAGTAATAATGAATAAAAATAGATAGTATATTTAAATATTTAATTACTTAAATACTTAAAATTCAGAGATTATTGAACTGAGATAAAGCAAATTTCTAAATTCAGTTCACTCATATAAATATCTGCTTATTTATTCCCTAGTTCCTTTCATTTCTAATAAAACAGACTAATACTTTTTTCATTCTATTTATATTTTTTTTAAATATTGACGGAATTCTATTCCTTAAAGTTTATTGAGACAAAATACAAAAATGTAGTTTTTTTAGATAATAAATAAAAATTTTTTACCAATAGATTTTCATTATTACTTGCATACCTGTCATATATAATAAATAAAATCTATTAATAATATTAGTTTTTTTTTTACTAATTAGATCAGAATAGAATTTTAATTATTTTTTGTCTCTCTAAAGTAGTGTTTACAATTTTATTTTAACTTTTTTAATTTTAACAAAACAGCTATTATTAATATCTGCAAATTAACTAATAATATAATATACAGGAAGGCAGAAAACAGAATTAGGAAAGATTTCTCTTTAGAAAAATAAAAAAATATGTTTGCGCTTTAATAACATAACGAGCCAGATAGTTTATTCAAAAGAATTGACATCCTTGGGTTACCTATTACTATAAGATTTAATTCCAACCAAACTCATCGAACATATTTTGGAGCTACTATAACGATTGGAATTATAACAATTCTCTTAATTCAATTAGTAGAAGTATTTTAAGATACTAATAATTACAAAAATTTCAACTATATTTTTCAGGAAAATATAGTCGAAGTACCAAAGAGATATGATATTAAACCAAATACTTTTTAATTCGCTTTTGGTCTTGATAAGAATTTGAAGCATTATATAGATGAAGAGGTTTACAAAGTAGAAGCAATTTTGAGCGAGACAAAAAAAGTTTTTAATAATGCAACTTAAGTATTTGAATTCGTGACTAATGATACTTCTTTCAAGCCTATACCCTGTACTCCTAATCATTTTTAGATAAAAGGAGCTATTGATTATTTTTTAAAATTACCTTATAAGGACTTGTATTGTTTCCCTTTAGACATGGAACTAAACTTAGAGGGTTAATATGCGGCTGAAATCTATAGAAGAATTAGATTCAGATTTAAGTATTGCTCAGGAATTCAATGCAAACCAGAAAGTTATGTTAAAGAGAAACTGACTAATATGAGTTTAAAGATTTACTATGTGAATTATGCTGTAAAAGTTACTAATCATGAACAGCCATTTTAACCTATAGGAATGAACACATTTTGGTAGAATAGTTATAATATAATGAAAAATGTTAATATCTACTTTAGAAATAGCTTTTTTGAATCACAAGAAGGGCTAATAACTTAAGAAAGCACAACTTATCACAATCTTATCTATGGACTTGACAGAGAATAGCTAGTTACCCAATTTGATAATATAATGTTTGAAGTTTATCTTTAATTAGAAAAAAATAAGGAATCTGAATATATCAGAAAGTACTCAAAACTGTAAGAAGGAGTTTCCCAAGTAGGAGGTTTGTTTAATATACTCTTTTCTCTTGGATGTTTAATTAGTTATCCTCTTTCTTAACTTAATTTTTAATAAAAGCTATTAAATTCAATATTTTCTTTTTCAAAAGGAGAAAGCCTTAACCATAAAAGAGCAAGACTTATTAGTTAAGAGTAATCTAACTCAGATAAATTAGAGTAACAAAAGATGGAAAATAATGATAACACAAAAAATGAATCAAAACTTGATATTAATAATAATTTAAATTTAATTAAGAATTAGAGTGATCTATTAGCTTCTATTAACAGTAACTTTCGGCTAATAAGAGGTAATAGTTGTTTTTCTCCAACAAATTCTTTTCATTAAAAAAGAATCTAAACGGGTGATATTTAGAAATCTAATGGAGATACACCTCTTGAGCATTCAGCCTTGTTTTCTCTTTAAGAGGAATAAACAGAAATACCAAAAAAAGCTTAAGAGATCAAAGAGGCGATTCCAGACTCTCCTAAAATTTAAATAAGGAAATTACAAAACAAAAAGTAAACATAATAGCAAACTATTTTTAGCTTTAAATAGATAAAATTGAAGTTTACAGATGTATTTAAAGGACTACTTTCTTCAGTATGCTTTTTTAAGAACTTCCTCACTAGTCCGAACACATAAATGGTAAATGCTGCTTTGGAATAATTAAATAACTATTTAGATATTTACACAATAATAACAAAAATATAAGAATTTGATAAATTAAAACATTTGTTATTAAATAAAGATTAAATGAAGTTGTTTGATTTCATTCCATAATCGGTATTTTATGAGAATGATTTTAATTAAGAAGTAGATCTTTAAACTTAAGCTTTTAGGAGATAAAGTACTTAGGCAGTTATTAAAAATTATACCAAAAAAGCACCAGCTGAAAAGGCAATAGAAGCTTAAGAAGCATACATAAAAATATTTAGATAACAAAATGCTTCTAAAATTTCTAAAATTGATAAAAAAATAATATCTTTACTTGATCCTGAAATTTCAAAACTTTTTGAACAAGGTAATATTAAGAATACTATTATTTAACCGAGAAAATCACTTTTTTGAAACTATATTGAATAAATCCTACTATATTTTTATTGTTTAACATTCTGTTATAATTTTCATTATTCTTAGCTTGTATCAACATAATCATAAATACTTTTTAAAGACCTAGTTAAAATACAATATGCAAAGCTAATACAAACCCAAAATTCGAAATGCTTTTTATATCCATTCATTTTTTTATTTTGAGAGCTAAATTAACCAAACATAAATTTTAGTTCTTGAGAATTAATTAGGACATGAAATTATTACTATATTTGATTATATAGTTTATAAAATATTAATTTTATTAATTTTAGATTTATTTTAAATTAGATATAATTTATTAATTAATATTTCAAACTCTTTATATCTAAAAAAAAATAATTTTTGAATTTCATTGAAAAAAAATTAATTTATATTTTATTAATTTTTACTAGTTTATATATACTTTTTTTTGGAATAAAATTATCAATTAAAATTATTCTAAGATCTTCTTAAGGATCTGTTTTCTTCTCTTTTTTCAGCTATTTAAATTGCATCTTTAGTTTCGTCAAAGCCTACATAATAAGTATAGAAGACGTTTCTACCTATTTTCATGTAATTTGAATTGGACACATCGATAGCTAAAAAGAATGATCCATTATCACGTTAGCTTGTGTATTAAGAAACCTAAAGAGTAAGATTGTAGCTTGTATTATCCTCAAGGGTTAAGGATAATTCAATAGGTTAGAGCTTTTCAACTGAAGGGAAAGAAACTGCATAGAGTGAAATAAAATCATCTATTTCAACAGTAAAGGGAATACCTTATTATTCAAAAATTTAAACCATTTATACGATAGTCTTTCTAGGAAAATAATGGTGTCTTTCAAAAGTGAAAATAACATCTTTAGATTCCAACTATTCTCCAAAGTATTTTAAACCTCTGTTTTTAACAACGAATGATTACTTATCGTCATGAACTTATTTTAAATAAACCAAATTAGCTCCCTTCTTGATTTAATTATAATTAGGAGAGCCAAAATTTGCTTCACCAATGATATCATTTTAACCAATAGATTAAAATAAAGAGAAGTATATTATCTATTTACTAATCAATTTCTGCTAGACAAGTTAATAGAGAATGCCTTTTTGTGCTCCTATACATAATTCACCAAAATAGTATGATCTTTAGGTTGTAGACATATCATTCCATACAGAGTATTAGATATTTACTAAGGTATTACCAAATACAAAACCATTAGTAGAACCCCTAGGATTAGATAAACATAAATCAATATCTGGAGTTCTGTAGAGTTGAAGATCAGAGCATCCATACTAATTAAAAAATATATCAGTAGTGCATTAATAAGTACTATTCGGAGCAGTGAAATATAAAGATTTATAAGGAAGCTATTTTAAGGAAACAGTTATTTAGGAGTATACAAGACCTAAAATAGTAAAAGAAAGCAATAATGCAATGTTGGTTTATGACTTTTAAAAACTCATATTTTGTCTTCTTTAAGAATTATTTTAGTTCTTATTAAATTATAATCAATAAACAAATTCACTGCTGTTTTTGAAATTTAATTTTGACAAGTATTTTATCAGAAGGATATCTAGATTTACATTTATAACATAAATAACCTTGTCTTATTAATCAAAAATCCAAAAAAAATCAATGTAAAATTTTTGAAGAAATTCTTTTAGTCTTTAATAGAATTAATTTGCATTTCTTCTATAAAATAAGAATATAATGAAGGAATTTTAAGAGCTATCTATAAATTGTTTATAAATTCATCAACAATTTTTTTAATCTACACCAAAGAATGAAAATAAATTCTAAAGAGATTATTACAATTTTATATGTTTAAATAGTTATAAACTTCTATATGGATATTTTAGAAATTTAATCAAACCTTTACTTATAAAAGAGCTAAGGAATTTATAAGTGTTTACTTAAATAATTCTTTAATATAATTAATTACTTTTATAATAAATAACTAATTTGCAAATATAGAAATTGATTAGTTTTTTCTTAGATGTTTTAATTAAAATAGGTTGTTTTAAACAATTTCTCAATGAAAATTTAATCTTTTACTTCCTCTATCGATTTTAATACCCTCCTTTTAATAAGTAGTATGAAAATGAGAATCAAGAGACATAATTTTATTATTTATTTTTAACCCCTAAAAGGCTATTTAAAGTATTTATTTTACATTTGAATCAATCGATAAACCTTAATTAGTATTTTTGATCTATTTTCAAAATTAATTAGTGAAAACAATTATTTATTTAATTATTAGTATTTTATGCATAGAAATCAAAACCAGTATTTATGAGAAATGATATTAAATATATTATTTTAATACTCTTAAATTATGTTAAAAATTGTAAAAGCAGGAGTACCCATTTCATTTTTACTGTAATTATTTCTTGACTGTCCATAAAATCTTTTACAATATTTTCTCATGGATTTATTTATCATATGGAATATTATTTTATTATAATAAATCTTTAACAACTGATTAAATTTCTTATAACATATATAACATAGGAATTGTAATTTATCATAAAAAATGGTTAAATTAATTTATTTAGATTATTTTAATAAACTCTATGAATGTGGCTGCCTTAGTCATAGAAGTAAATGAAGAACAGATAATTCCAGAAATACCAATCTATCCTATGAATTTAACGAAGGAGATTCATGAATTGAATGAGGATTCTTGAATACAACTTGATTATTTCTTATTTCAAGATTTTTAGTTTCTATGAATACTTCTCCTGTGTAATAATCAAATGAAATATCCTATAAAGAAGCACTCTAGCCAAGTATCTAATGGGAGTAAGAATCTGCTGTGTAGGTGTAAGAAAATTCTTTTCTCACATCAATATATTCTTAATAGGTGTTTGATTTTGATAAAATAAATTAGACTAGAGCATTTTTAATTATAATTTCTTTTATTTTCTCATTTGTAAAATTAGGTTTTTCTAAATCTAAATCATTTAAGGTAATACTAAAAGTAAATGCCTTAATTATCATGCCGAGAGTATTTTTATTTAAGTACCAATCGTTAATATTTTGCATAGAGTAATCAGTGCAAGAACTTGATTTAAGTACAATTGTAGCATCAATCTATGAGGATTCTTACATGTTAGGATATTTTCAAGTCTCTACAGTAGATTTCTCACTATTAGAAGAATTAACTATTTAAACATTGTTGTAACATACCAATTTCTAGTTATCTGTGGCTACTTTCTTCTGAATTGCAAAATTGATATAGATTACAGTGTTAGAATACCTGATTCCATTAATAATCTAGTTCATAAATATGCCTATTTATAGTTTCAAATTAAATTAATTTATTTTTCATTCATTTATACTTCATTTTTCGATATAAAACCAAAAATTTAAATTAATCTAAGGAAAAAGATGCTAAAAATTTCTTTAAAAACTTTAATAAAAATTTGAAATATAATTGCAAGATTGTATTTTTATTAAGGTGAGTTATTAGAATAGATTACTTATTTTATATTATTTTAAAATGAATATTTGTATTCTAGAATTTATTTAATAAAATCTATTTATTAATATTTTTATTGTATAATCACTCTTTCATTCATTAAATTTCTGATCATATAGAAAATAAAGATATATAAGAAGAATATAAGAATCAGATTACAATAGGAGTTTAGGATTTATAAATCAAAAATTATTGATGTGAATTAAAATTTATAAAATTATCTAAAGAATTAATAGAGAGAGCAAGGATTGGATAACCTGCATGATTCTTATCTTTAATGCTAAGCACAAGTTTTTATGTATTCAAAAAGATTGATTTTTTTATTTAAAATGATAACTTTCTAAAAAGCAATGGATTATAAATTTTTATCTTTGAGGTTTATTTTTCAATTTTTTTTGCTTTATATTTTCAAATCAAAAATACAAAAAATTTAAAAAAATAAATAAAAGACATCAAGATATAGGATTTGTGAATGAATTAAGAGAGTGCATTCAGTTTCTTTTTTATTAATTAATCAAATTAATTACTCATAAATAATAGAAACAAACAAACAAAAAATTAAATCTATTTAGAAGATAGTCAGATACTTATTACTTTTTAAAGAAGAAGAAGAAGAAGAACTAAACCAAAAAGAGATCATTATTAACATCAACATAAACCATAAAGCAAATATGAGTGGAGAATAGAAAATCGTATGAGATTTGTTCATAGTTTAGCAAATATACATGAACATGATTAATGAATTCATCCAGTTGGATACATAAATATAGATTTTTTGTTTATTAAATACATTAGATTGTCTTCAACGCATCAAAGAAGGAAGCTGGTAATCCAAGTTCAAATATCAAAAAAATTATCAAGAAATATAAGGAAACATACAAGGTAATTGCATTTTTACTTTTTGATTAAGAAGAACTCTAGCTTTGAAGATCTTTAATCAAAGACTCATATTATTAGTTTCATTTTAGGTTTTAGTTTTCCTAATAAACAAAAGAGAAATATTTCAAATTTACTAGGGAACATTATTTGAAAAAAGAAGAATTTAATAGAAACAATGAAGAGAAATTTTAGTTGGTATAGATCTTAGCTATTGTTTTGAAAGCAATTTGAATAAATTAAATAATATATTGTAAAGATTAATTCTGTTTTTAATAAAACATGTATAGTGTGGCAGAAATAAAGAAGATATCACTTATGATAGACTTAAAATGGCATCTTTGGTTATATTTTTTTGCCCAAAGGAGATGTTTAGTAAGGAAGAATTCGATGCACTAAAACAATACTTAGAAGGCGGTGGTCGTGTTTTGATTTTAAGTTCAGAAGGTGGCGAGCACAAGTAAAAAAGCTTTCTTTATAGATAAATTTACACCAATCTAATAGTTGGGAACTTTCATTTTTTCGAAATTTGATTTCTAATTCAATTCAAGCAAACAAGAATATAGGGGAGAAGATTCATATCATGAAATTAGATGAGATTTCTTTTTGCATTTGAACAAATCCCATAAACTAAGAGTTGATTAGTTAAAAATAATGACTTTTTAATTGGTTTTAATAATAATAAATAAATAACTATTGGTATGAAGAGAGAATATTTTAAGCAACGTTCGGTCGCTTTAATATTAATTATTGATTGGTTGATGAATTAGAAAAACTAATATCATTTATTTAAAATAATATGAAATCAAATTTTTATTTTTATTAAATAAATAAATTTTATTTCACAAAATAATTTTATTAAAAATAAAAATATTTCTCTTTATTTTAGCAAAATTATATAAATAGCTAAATAATTGTTAATCATTATATTAAAGGAATCACACAAACATAAATTTCTTCTTGGAACAATATGGTATTAGTGTCAATAATGATTGTGTCGTTAGAACAGCCTTTTATAAATACTTCCATCCTAAAGAAACTTATGTTCAATCAGGTATTTTGAATGAAGAAGTCACAAGAGTGGCCAATGGTTTAGCTAAGGAATCTAAGAGACCTTAAAATACTTTCTTATAGAATGTAATTGGTAAAGATGATGAAGAAGATGAATACCAAAAGGAATAATCTAGAGCAGGATTGGATTTTGTTTATGCTTATGGTGCTACTTTGACAGTTCAACAACCAGCCCATGCTATTTTAGGTTCTGGTCCTTTATCGTATCCTTCTAATAGACCTGTTGCTGCTATTTGCCAAACAAAGAATAAGGGTAGACTTGCTGTTGTGGGTTCTTTTGAAATGTTCACTGATGAGTATTATGACAATGAAGATAACTCTAAAATTTTTGATTTCTTTTTAAAATACTTACTTACAGATGAATGTGATTTCGAATTCAGTCCTAAAGAACCTGAAATTGAGTATCATAAAGTTCCTGATATTGCTGAATTAGCTGATAATCTTAAGAGTTGCTTATAGGTAATAATTATTTTTTGATTGATTGATACTTAAATTAATTTATGAATATTTAAATCCGTATTAATCTCTTTGTATTATATAAATAGGAAAGTGAACCTTTACCCTTTGACTCCAAATAATTATTTATGAATGATTTATTTAAATATGATACTGATTAAGTACCAGAAGCTGTTAAATTATTTGAAACTTTAAATGTTAAGCATGATCCTCTTACTCTTATTGTACCATAGTTTGAAAATCCACTTTTAGGCCTTATTCCTGCAGTTTTCCCTCCTATTTTAAAGGAATTGGCTCCTCCAAGTCTTGAATAATTTGATTTAGATGACGAATTTGCATCAGAAAAGTAATAATATTAATTAAATAAAATATGATAAAGTTAAAAATTTTTTTTTTTAATTAAATAGAGTTAGACTTGCCCAATTAACAAATAAATGCGATAATAACGATTTAGATTACTATATTAAAGAATCAGGTGATATCTTGGGTGTTACAGATAAAGTCAAAAATAAACATGATGCTAAGGCTATTTTAAGATATGTCTTAGAAGAATTAGTAAACATTTTATTATTCTTTAATTTTTTCATTACTCATATATTTCTTTTAAAATAAATAAATAGATTAATTTCAAGAAACTCAATAACTGAGAGTGAATTTTATAAAGAAGAATTAACTTAAAAATAATAGTCGATTTAAACCATTTTTAACCACCTAGAAAAAGAATCAACTATAGCAATTAAGCAAACAAGCAAGCAATAAAACAATAAACCAATAAATCAATCAATAAATTAAGAGATATTTGCTTCATTAATCTTGCATGTATTATACTATATAAGCATTATATAAATGAATTACTTAACTAATTAATAGCATACATACATTTAGAAATTTCAAAGTTAAATCCTCAATTCCCTACCTAATATTTTGTTTAAAATGTTGTTGTTATTTAGTTCATTTATACTATTTTATCATCATGTTTTTATAAACTATCATATAAAATTATGCACAACTTTCAAATCCTTCTTTTTTCTTAATTTCCTCTTTATTTATTTCAAATAATGTTAAAATTAAATGATAATAATTATAGCTATACTTCCAATTAATCTTAAAATTCATTAATGAATTATGATTGTGTATTTTAATTTATTATTGAAATAATGACTTTAAAGTATATCTTTTTACTTTATAAACTATAGATTTATAATAAATACCATAATCTTAGATGATTTTATAAATAATAGAGCGCTCTGAGCGATGCCATCTAAGTTAATGTTTTGAAATATGATAATATACTTTACATTAAATAATCTATTATAAATAAATAAATTATTATTTCTTAGAATAAATAAAATCAATGATGCAATAATTGTACATATTTGTAATTAACTTTTGAATAGATTCTAAAATGATAAAAATTGAGTTATATCTAGGTATCATATTAATACTTAAACTGATTGATATTGATAGAATTTAGTTATGATTATATTATTTGAAACAGATAACTAAATATATATCAATGATTATTCTGAGATTTATTAATTTTTTGTATTTTTATTAGAAAGCAAATAAATTAATTAATAGTTGAACTTTGAATAGGTTAAGATTCTACTGATATTATTTATAAAAGCGTTTTGATGAATCAAACTTAGAATTTAGAAGAAACTTAGCATATAGGTCCAGAGACCACTATGAATGAAGAGGATTAATATGATGATGGATTATTGAAATTTTTTATCCCTTAAAGAGTGGAAGCTCCTATTGATAAAGAAAGTTATTTAAAAGATCCATTATAAATTAAAAAGAAACCATAATTACCTCCTCTCGATTAGAAATCAAATATTGAAGAAATATTAAATAGTATTTTCCCTCCTAAAAAATGGTAGAAAGGAAACGAATACTATAAAGCAAATGTTTCTGCAGAAGAAGTTTCTCGTTTTGATTTATAAGACCTTGAAGAGACTTTAAATAAAAAACTTAGATTGAGATAAGCTCGGTAATAATTTAAAGATATTAGCATAAATATTTTATATTCATTGTTTTAATGGATATAAATAGTTAATTAATTTCAAAATTTAAATAAATATTAGTAAAAATGGTATTTGCCCAGTTAGAGAAGATCTTCATAATCAATTATTTGATGAAATTATTAGATAATGTACAATCAATTGCCCTGAAAGAGGTAATAATTCAATACATTTTATTGCAATTAAAAATAACTGTAGGCTAATATAATTATATTGTAATGAATAATAGGTTTATTGTTGTTAAGAGTTAGAGATAATTTGAGAATGACTTTCGCTGCTTATCAAACTTTATATTAGGGTTCAGTTGTTTTTGGTGTAAGAAAAGCTTTATAAGCTGAGAAAGATAAACCAGAATTACAATCAAGAATTGAAGAGTTAGAAAAAAAGAAGATATATTTGCAAAATAGAGTAAATCAAATAATTGAATTGAAGAATAATTTAAATAATAATAACAATAATAAATTAATTTTAAAATCCATTTATATTAATATTATTTTACTTAAAATAGAAAATTATATTGGAAAATGAATAAGATTCTATTGATAAGAGTTTCAAGGAAATAAGATCTATTGAAGATGAAAGAAAATAAAACGAACTTAATTATTTAAAAGCACAAACTAAAAGTTTGGAAACATTTTTAAAAAATGTGCAAAGTAGTTGAATTTTATTTAGTTATTAATTAATTAATAAAATGTATTTACTCGTAGTTTATAGGGATATATGTATTATAATTTTGAGATTCATTCCATCTATTTCTGTACGCTATAAAATTATTCTTATAATTCATTAAATTTAACTTACATTTATAAATACTTTGTTTTATTTAAAATTTTACAATCTTCTTTCTAAATCTAAATGAATTATTTGATTTTAATTGTTACAAATTCAAAAATTTGTTTGATATGATTAGTTTCTAAATTCTAAAGTTTGAATTTACTAATCAATATTTTTATAAATATTAATATGTTTGATAAATTAATAAAAATAAGGTTATTATCATTTTTTATTTCCTATAGAAACAATAATAGAATACCTATTTTTTGATTAATGACATAATAAAAATATTTATTACCAAAAATAATTCTAAAATAATCAATTTATTTATTAATTTAATTCAATAATAATCTTACTATTTTAGTACAATAAAAATTATAAACAATTAAAATAAATTATTTTCATTTATCTCATAAGCAAAATATTTCTAATAATTATCTTATTGATTTGGCGTTAAAACCCAAATATTTAACTTTAATTAATTTATTAAGTAAGTGATATTATTTTGTGATCGCGCGCAAATTATTAGTAGCTATTTAGATACTCTTTTTATCAAAGTTAATAGATATAATTAGTTTTAGTAGATATATAAATTTTAGAGAAAATAATACTAATGTTTTGGGGTGCTTAGGTATAATTTGATAAGAAATTTGTTCCTGAAAAGGAGGACTATGCATATCTTCATTTAAGAAATGTTAGTCTCTTATGGGCTAAAGAAAAGATAAGTGTTATTTGTACTATTAAGTAACAAAATGAAACCGAAGATGAAACCGATTTTGTTTTATGCCATTTAGATGAGAATAACAATAAAAGTGCAAAGATCAATCTTTACTTTGATCTCACAAACTAAGATATAACTTTTAGTGTTATTGGTAAGGGAAAAGTTTCCTTAGTGGGATCTCTTGAAGCTAAGGAAGGAAAGGCATTAACTAATGAGCTCGTTAAAAATTTAGCTCCAAAGATTGCAGATGCAAAAATGAAAATGATATTAGATTTAGCTAAACTTGCTAAAAGCATGAAAAAGAAAGAAGGAGATGCAGATGAAGATTTGGATGATGAAGAAGAATATGTTGAAGGTATGGATCTCGAAAGTGATGAAGAAGAGGAAGATGATTAAGAAGAAGATGATGAAGAGGAGGAGGAAGAAGAAGAAGAAAAACCTTCAAAAAATGATAATAAGCTAAAGTAGGTATAATAAGTTAGTGATACTAAAAAAGTATCTAAAACAATTTAAAAGTAGGATAAACACAATAAATCTGCTTAATAATAATAAAAATAACAATAAAAACCCTCATAATAATAAAAGCAAGTTAAAAATGAAAAATAAAATAAAGCACCATAATAGAATTAAAAAGATAGTTAGAAGTAAAGATTCAACCTCTCAAATTCTAACAAGGCTAAGAAGGAAGTCGAAGTTGAAATTGACGAATTTGCTGCTATTTGATATAATAAATAATATTTAAATGAATTTAGTGAAAAAATGTATCAAAAAATATCAATTTATTTTTAATTATTAATAATTTTATAATGTCTCAATTTAATATATTGTATTTTAGCATTTTCTTCCAAACAAACACTTAAATTATTCAAATTAAGTTTAAAGTATCTTTTATTTATATTTTAATTGAGTAATTAGTTTAATTAATGTAAATAAATGGAAGTAAATATTATTTGTAAAATATTTAAAAAATTATTTAAATTGTATGCTTAATTCTAAAATAACTATTTAAGACCAAATATTTTAACCAATTTTAGTTTACTATCAGATTTTTGTATTAATTTAAATTAAAAATAAATAAATCCATTAAATGGTCTAATTTTACTAGAAGAAAACTTCTATTTTAACTGAATTTAATTAATTTATTAAGAATTAAAACTAAAGATCAAACTTTTAGAATTTTCTATCAATAAGTAGAAATAAGATTAGGTTGATTAGGAAGATTTAACCCAAAATTAAATCAAAATTGCTTTAATTATATTTAATCCTACCCAATATAAATTCATCTCTAAAAAATGTTGAAGGGAGTGATGTTTCTTAAAGTATATACTAAATATAACTGAATTGTATTCTGTTAATTTTTAAATATAAGGTTGTGGTAAATAGATATTTCTAGAAAAGATATGAGGTATTTCAAAAATCTTCTAAGTGTAGCAATCAATGTAGGTATGCATGTATTTATCTATTATTATTGAAAATATCCACTAAATATAAATAGATAATATACTTTCTTAAACAAGATCAAAGGAAATCTAAAGAAATTATATGGGAAAGTTAATACTTTTAGAAGCTTTACATTCTTTCTTAGATGTGATTATAAATTTATTTAAGGCATTTTCTTTATCCCCAAGTAATAATATTTGTGTTTAAATTTTCCAAAAAAAAAAATTAGATTTATCAGCGCTTGAAAGAAAGTCAAAAGAAAACTAATAAAATTAACATATAAAAAAGAATAAGAAGAAGAATTCTAAAAAAAGGAAAGCCAAATATAGAAATGAGCTCAGCTGAATAATAATTATAATAGAATATAGAAGAAGCAGTTAATGCTGTTGAACTTGGAGCAGCCCCTACTAAAGTTAGCGTTAAACTTTAGGGCAAGAATTTACTCCCCTTAGAAGTAATAATCTTTATTGAAGATGGGATGGGATTACTACAATAAAGTAGTACTATCTACACAAAAATAGAAAAATAAGATAAAAATCTTAAAATTTATGAAATTTAAAATCTCTATTATAGAAACAATTGGTTTCAACTTTATTAATCTAATTTATTTTTATCTAATTTAAAATGATTTATAATTTTATGAAAAGATTGCTCCTTCTGATACTTTGTTAGAAATCAGACAATTTTTGAGTGATTCTACTGTTTTATACTTCTTTTCTAACTACCACTTCTCCTATAATGGATAAAAGATGAATGAATATGTTGAATTTGCATCATACAATATATAGAATGATGAAACTTTGGATATTATCATAGGTAATCACAAAATTCTTGTGTCAAATCTATTAGATAAAAGATAGATGAAAAAAGACCAAGTAGAATCAATTAGTATGTTCTTATAATTTTTTGAAATTTAAATAGATCCTTTTGATGAAAAGAGCTCTAAATATCACGTTAAGAATGTCCAAGAAGCTTTAACTAATCCTTAAATTCTCTCTCAAATCTTTTCAAGTAAATTTTTATAGTTTTTTAATATTCATTTTATTTAACTACTCGTTTTATAATGAACAAAAAGATGGTGAAGATTCTGAAAGTAAATAAAAGCAAAAGAGAGATAGTTCTGAAGACGAAGACGAAGAAACTCAAGTTGAAAATAGTACAGAATAAAAGAATAACAAAGTTGAAAATAAGCAAAAATCTCAATCTGAAAACTAATCCGAACAAGTAACAAAATAAATATTTATTATCATAGAATAGTAGATAAAATATTAAAATTTAAAAACAGAAAAATAAGGAAGCCTTCTCTTTGAATGATGCTATTCAACCCTCCCTTTCGAACAAGATTATTAATAAAGAATTAAACCCAAAGAAATTAGAATTTGTTGAATGCATTAGTTATATTAATTACTCTGGTTTCAATCCCCCTCCCCACTACAGAAGAATTCAAGGAGATTTCTTCTACTTAAGTGTAAATAGCTAAATATTGAAAGTATAATAGTTTACTTTATTATAAAAATCATATCTATTTAGGTTAAAACTCTCGAAAACATGAGTTATCATATTACTGCTTCCCCTCAGGGATTCTTTGTTAATAAATCAAATAGCAAAGTATTTGATCCAGAATCTGTTAACAAGAACCTTAAATTCGTTAGCTTAATTGAACTTTTTAAGCAAATCAGTCCTCTTTTCAAGTAATAAAAAATAAATAAAGTTTTCCTTAATAATTAATACATTTTAAAAATAGATAAAATTTAGAAAAATTGATCCAAAGCGAATTGAATGCAGATGAACTCAATATTCCCCTTTTAAGTTTTTATAAATATGGAAACAAGTGGTTATCTGCTAATACTAGCAATAGTGACCATGAATGGAATATGAATAGGTAATAAATAGCTCATCAATTATAGTAAAACTAATAATGCAAATATTTATAAATAGATGTGAAAATTCTTTAATCAATCTTTATGGATTTGATATTAGTGGCCCAAGAGATTGGAATGAAGAACTCCAAATTTGCAGAGATTTACCTAAGAATGATTTTATTCAAAGATTAAATAGAGATAAGGCAAATATTAAGATCTAAAGCGAATTCGTTGAAGCAGCAATTGAAGGTGCAAAGGCTGTTGTTGAACGTAATATAACTCCCCTCAATCCTATGGACCCTCCTCACCAATAAGTTTATGTTTATAACTAAATTTTCTTCTCCTTTGCACTTGAGAATATTGATCACTTCAAGGTATATATCTATTGAATAGCAAAAATCAAATAGTTTAGTAAATATGATATTTATAATAAATAGCAAGAAACTGGTCCTGATGCTTCTCCTAATGTCACAACTGCTAATTGTGATTTAAGAAATTTAAAGATTTTGCATAAACTCGATATTCCTGGATTAAGTGTTTTAAATACTTGTTTAGTTGATTATAAAGGTCATAGAGTTATTGCTTAATCAATTATTCCTGGTATTTTGAATAGCGATCACTCAAACTGTGCTTAATATGGCTCTATTGATGATGGAAAGACTATTTGTAACAACACTGAATTTGAAGAGATTATGAAGAAAATTTGTGAACACTTCCAATTAGATAATGAAGTCAAGTTCTACGATGAAAATAAAAAGGAATACACTCTTTGTGGCTCTATTGAAGTTAAGGGTATTAGAGGAAGTGATAGAAGAAAGTACATTTTAGATTTAATGCGCTTATCTCCTAGAGATGTTAATTACAGTGGTAATACTGATAATTTATGCTGCACACTTCGTCATGAATTGATCAGCAACTACGTATTAGCTAAAAACTTTGAAGCTGCTAGCAACAAAATCAAGCAATAAGAATTAGAAGAAGCTAATAATAAGACAGAAGGAACTGAATAAACTACTGAAGAAAAGAATAAGAAAGGTCTTTCCAAATTCTTAAAGATGTAAGAATACATGTAAAATCCTGAAAATCAAATTTAACTTCATTTGAACTCTAATATTTCTACAAAGGCTCCTCTTGTTGAAACTCCTAAGCTTAAAGGTATATCTTTTATTTCTTTAAATATTTATAAATAAGATGTATTGATTGATAATTAAGGGATTTAAAATAATTTTTATAAAAAATAGAACAATACAATCAACTTTCTGAAATTGGTTAATATTTGATTAATAAGGCTATCCCTAATGTTTTAAATGATTTGATTTCCAACAGTGAAAATGGAAGAATTTCTGATAGCAGAAGTATTGAAGAAATATTCCATCTTCATGGTGTTAACATGCGTTATTTAGGTAAGGTTTTGGCCAAAATTAACAAGAAGGACAATCCTCACATCTACATGATTTTGGAAAGAATCATCCTCGTTAAGGCTATGAAGCATGTCTTTAGAGAGATTATGAGAAATACCGATTCCCCTTTCCTCATTCAATCTTTGACACATGCCCTAAACTGCATTTTCTCTTCTCCTGAAATCAGAGATAAATTGGAAAAGGGTGAAATTAAATCTACTGAATCTACCCTTATTAATGGCGATAATTCAGATGCTAAGAAAAAAAAGAAAAATAAAAAGGGTAAAAAGGCCACAACCACCTCTGCACAATAAGAAAAGATTCAAGAAACTATGGGTTCTATTCAAGTTTCTCAAGAGCTTGGAGAAATCGAACTTCCAGTTCCTGAATAATTATCTAGTAAGCCCTCTGATTTATGGAAGAGAATAATCTATATTGCTGAAAAGAGATATGATTACAAGTTCACTGAAAATATCAATGACTACTCTCCATTAAACCTCAAATTCAACAGACTTGCTACTTTGAGAGACTTACTTTTAACAGTTGGTATCCACATTGAAGCCAAGGATTACGAATTCTCTCTTGACATCTCTGTTAATGACAAATCTAATAACTCTACTTAAACTACTTAATCTACTCAATAATCTACAAATACCACTACTGCTGCCACCACTACTTCCAATTAATCTAAGTCTTCTCTTCCCTTCTAACCTGAGAATATTAAGAATATCACCCCTATTGTTAAGTACATTGATATCAATTCCGACGATAGCCGTGCTAACCTTGAAATGGTAATCTATAATTATTTTTATATTCTTAATATTTAAATATTGTATTTAATATTTAGGGTCAAAAATACCTCATTGAAGGAAAAGCTAATGAAGCTTTAGAATGTTTCCACACTGCTGCTCATATCATTCTTAATGTAATCATCAAAAATAAAATTTAAAATAAATTAATAAATTTATTGTATTTATTAATTTAGTTATTCGGACCTATCCATAAGGATCACGCTTACTGCTTCTATAAGATTTCAAATATCTATTTCAAGTTAGGTGATTATGAAAATGCCATTCACTACCAAAAGCAAACCATTTCTATCTTCAAAAAACTCTATGGTATTGATCATCATCAGACTGCTCAAGCTATTTCTACTTTAGCTTATTATTACTTTAGCATTAAGAAATACAGCCTTGCTTACAAGAACATGTTCAAATCTCTCTTCATCTACTCTCTCATTGGTGGAGAACCTGTAATTAACTTATCTTTCAATTAAGATATATATTTTTAATTTAATTTATTAAAAAAATAAAATAGCATCCTGATAGTTTCCATACCTTTATGAATTTAAGTTTAATGTTCTAAGAAAATGAATAACATTAAGCATCTTTAAGTTGTCTATTTGAAGCTTTAGATAGAAGCATTACTGTTTATGGTAAAGATCATATTAAAATCGCTGGATGTTACTAAGCTGTTGCTCTTGCTCACTATGATATTGATGATATTAAGAAGGCCATTGAATACCAACAAAAATGTGTTGCCATTCTTAAATTAGTAATATTTATTAAAAATCATATACATTTTATTCATCAATAATTTTAAATTATAGAATCTTGATGCTGAAGATCCTAGAGTTAAAGAAGCTCTCCTTTTCTAAAATAAATTCGAAAAGACTTTGGCTGATAAAAAGAAAGGATAAGTAGCTCAACCTATTAAGGATGGTAATTTTATTATTTTATCTAATAAATTAAATTAAATATTTTTAATGCATTTTAGTTAATAATTTGAGACAATTCGGTACCAACAAGACCGCTAAACCTAAGAATAATGAAAAGTTGGATGAATAATAATTATTGGAATAATAGTAAATAAATGTAAATTTATAATTTTATTTTATTTCAAATAGCTTTAATTTATTACAAAAAAATAGGAAAGAGAAGTCTTAAAGTAAAAATTAAAATATGCTAAGATGAATGCCAAATATGGAGGTCCTAGAAGACCCTTTAACTATGACATAAATAAAAATGTTAATGAATAAGAGAATGGCCCTGCTGAATAAGCAAGTGAATAACCCCAAAATGAAAACAACAAAAATAATAATAAAAAATAATAAAATGAATAATAATAACAATCAACCTAATAAAGTAATAAACAAACTCAACCTAAGAAGAAATGATTAAAAAATAAGCATTTTATTGAATTGAAATGATTTAGGATTAATACATTAAAATTTAAGTTTATTAAATTACAATTTTATTTAAAAAATAATCAATTAATAGAGATAGATCTTCCAACATAATATTATATAGTTAACTAATCTCATATTTAAATCATCTTATACAAACAAACAAATAAATAAATAAACAACTCAAACTTTCTTGTATCTTTATGTTTTTAAATCTAAGTATTCTCTTCATTTTTATAATATCATTTCAACATTTTCGTTAAATCATTATCCATCTCAAATAATAACTTCAATATGACTAATTTAAATTAAAAAACCTTTCTAATATTAAAAATAATTTATAATCCAATATAAATATGCTTTATCACACCTAATTTAATACAAATGTTAATATACAATGATCATTTAGGGGTAACTAATTAAAAATTTGATTTGTTATTATCTTAACTTTTTTTATTTTTGAATTTAATCATTAAATATTTTCTAATTTTATCAGATAATTTGTAAATATCTTTCTTTCTAACTAATATTCATAATTATTAGTTTTAATTTAGAAAAAGAACTTTTATCACATAAATAAAAGATGAAGAGAATTAGATTTTAAATATTTGAGAAGAAGTATTAAAAATTAAATGTAACAATTCTAAATAAAATCAAATTTAAAATTTCAAAACTTAGATACAAATAAAAGGAAAAAATTAAAAAGAGGAATAATATCTTTTAATTTAAAGTTACTTAAAAAAAATAGTAATTAAATAATATTTTAAAAGAAAACATAATGTTGAATTGGTGGGATTACAATAAAATAAATTATCAAATTTAAATTTTTAAATAGTCTATTGTTAGTAATTAGTAAGTCTAAATGATTAATAGAGAGAGAGATTGGTCATTATTAGGAATTAAGTTTAGTGGTTTTTTACTATTAAATAATATTTTTTGTTTTCATTTTTTTTTGTTGAAAAAATAATTATTATTTATAATCTCAAAGAGTTTGATTACTAATGAAATCATACCAATTTTCTTTTAGAATATTATATTTTTTGATACTTTAATAAACCTTCTCCTTTGGTAAAAGTTATAATCCTAAATATAATACTTGCTCATATGTTTAAGTAAAGTATTAGAGATCTTTATCTTCATCTTCAATTAGTAGAATTAATTTAGAGTTTCCATGCTCAATAGATTAACTGATTATGAGATTAATTTAAGATATTATTTATGATTTAGGATGAGTTGATGTTTTAATATTTCCTTTTTAAATATTTTCAAGATAATCTCCTATTTCATTAATATGCAACTATAATGATTATGTATCAATTGATTTGAGCATTTTAACTAATAAAGACTAAGCTTTCTTAAGTTCATCGCTTTCAAATTGTTGTAATGTATTTTACGATTCAACATCTTTTAGCTAAACAAGATGATTTATAATTTACCCATTAACTTAAAAGTATCTTTCGTATTTAGTTTTTAATGAATTTTTATTGAATTCTACTAAACTTAGCTTTAATTCTTCTGCGTTTGAACTTTAATCAATATTAACAAATGCCTTTTGAGGTGAACCTTAATATCTAGATTAGTAAACTCCTTAGGTGTTTTAGGTATTGGCCATTTATTTCAAACTGATTTAATTATTAATAGGTGAGTGGTAAGACATCCTATCATTAAATATCCTCTTATAGGGTTTTTTATCGGAAGAGCTTTTAAGATTGTGTTCATGAATATTAAACATTTGTTATCCATTCTAAATATTATTGTTTATGTTTACTTAGGAATTTTTTACTGTATGGATATTCGATTGGTTGTGACTCCTAGCCATAGATGTTTATGTAATATTAGCAAATTCAAACTTAATAATTTAATATAAAAAATTATTTTTACTGCAGCAACATATTTTAGTTAATATTTTTATTATTTTGAAATCTATTACAAGACTCTAGCTGCTTAGAATTGTATTTAATGATTTTTAAAATAGAATTTAGATTAGATAATTTGCTATACATTAATCTACAAATGGGGGAAAAAATTCTTTAATGGCATTGTTTATGAAATATGGATGGAAAATAATTTATAAAAAAGACACATTAAAACTTAGAAATAACTTGCTTTTTAATTTTCTGATAGTGTTTTTTAAGTTTTTTCTAAAGTATGCTGTGTTGTGTTGTAAGTAATGATTAGATATCAAATAAATTTTATGGGAATAAATAGCATTTATATATGAATATCTCTAATTTAAAATTAACTATATCTAATCTATAAATACCTTTTCACTTTATGGATATGAGTGCCCTGGGTGAGTTGATCTAAATTTTGCCTCTGAATTTGGCTCAAAAGGTCTACTTTACACAGACATCCTGTTTTAAGTAGAGATCCTAGTGAAATTTAGTTATTAAGGGGAGGAATTGTATACTTTTCTTTCAGGATTCAATTGATTTCTCAAATCCATCATAATTTAGTAGTTATCCTCTAATTGTTAGTTTTTATTTTATATTGTGATTACTCCTTTTGTATATTCCATTTTACTTGGGCTTAGACTTCTGATTCTTTCTGTCTGTATCTAAGATTTATAAATTATGTTTTACTATTTTTTATATCTGCAAATTTACTAAAATGCCTATATTTTTTAAATTGTTAAAAATTATTCTTTTATTTACCATTAATTCTTAAATCGCATCCTAATCAAATATCTTAGGCCAAGGTTTCTTGCGATCTTTGCTAGAATATCTATAAGGTGTTTATACATTTTAATGTGCTTCTTTCTTATGAGATTACCTATTATTATTGCCTAAATAGTATTAAATTAGTCAAAGGGTTCATTTCATATCCAAATTTTAATCAATTATAAATAACAAGTAGTAGAAATTGCTTATTTACTTATTTATTATTCTTAAGAGTTGCTTTATGGACTTGTAAATTATTTTTAACTTGGCCTATTTAGATTTTGTGATTTGTACTTAGATTCAATGTTATTTAGATAGTTTTTAGTAGAATCTATTTCATGAATTTTTTCATCTTTAAGTCGTTTAAGAGGCGAATAGAGATAGTATTGCTAGAGGTGGTTGTGATTACCTTCAAAGTGAACTGAGCTTATAGCAGCCATTTCCTATTTTTATTTTCGCTTTTATATTAAAATTTATAATCCAGTATTTTTATGTTTACTAATTATTATTTAATAGATTTCACAAATAGCCAATATCAATTAACAATTCTTTAATATAAATTTAATAAATTTATCAAAATCTTTTTGATATGTTATTTGATTCATCAACCACTCATAATTGAGTAATATTTCCGTATATTATCTTTAATTTTTATTCTACTAACTAAAAAAAGAGAGAAAAAATAAAATATCATTCATTCAAGGGTGTTTATTGCATATTTATTAAATAATAAAATTAATTAAACTCAGCTCGTTTGAATAGATTCAATTATTTACTTTTTCATTTTAATTTTAATTAATGATTATAAAATTTCTAGAAAACAAAAAGAAATATAATCATACTGAAAAACTACTGAAAATAATATTAGTTTGTTTTTTATTAATAGTACTTAATTTTACATTTAATTAATGTAAAGAAATATAAACCTGTATTAATTATATGGTTGTTATGCATGCACAATAGTTTAAAGTGAGACAACCTTTTCTCCAGAAAGGTCATCATAGTATATTTTATATATCAAAAAGTATAGGATAATAGGAGTATTTAAATATTATTAAAATAATATAAACAAATAAATCTAATTTAAAAATTTATAAAAATTAAATTAACTAAAAAATTTATTTTCCTTATTCAAATAATCTTTTTAAAATAAATATTTTCTTATACTTTAAAAATAAATATCAAATTATAAAATAAAACAAACTGTTAAAAATTTTAAAACCTTCAATTTAAAATTTAGTTTTCTTCAAAAAAAAAATATTTATTTCTTCCCTTTCTTATTTTAAAACTAGTTAAGGAACTAATTGATTCTCATATCAAATTTAGATAAGCGAAACTCACATAAAATAAATAATTTTTCTTAGTTAAAAAATTAATTTTAAATGATCTTATAACCTATTTAAGATTAATTTAAAAATGTAATCAATCCTTGTATTTAGAATTGTTTTATTATTTTTTAAATTAAAAAGAGCTATTAGAACATAATAAATAGGTATATAAGCCCAAATTGTAGGGAAACTCTATTAAAGATATAAATTATAATGTGCAATTAATTTAAATGTTTGGTTGATTCTCATTTATTAAATTTATTTAACAAACCTTTTAATAGTTTATTAATTTCTAGTACATCTATATTTATTTAATATGAAATCATAACAAAAGATTCTTATAATATTGTAAATCCGTAATTAAAGAAGTGCAATGGCGACATGTATAATCTTTTCCACAAATTCTAGAGTCAGTTTTTAATCCACAATAAAATGATCCATTTTTGTGAAATGTTATTCTGCCTTCCCCATTCACAAGAGCTCCCTTTTAAAGTTTTCTATATTTAATATCTAATTCCATACAGTAGACGCAATTACAGCCGTTGTTTGGTCCACAATTACCACTACAAATGTTACATTTATAACCTGCACTTTTTCCACAATAGAATTTTGAGGTAGTTCCTATATAGCAAGTATTCCCAGCTGAATTTTTAATTTCACTTAAAACATCAAATTACTATGCAAATTAAGGGTATTTATTCAATTCTAAAAGTTTTATAATCTATTCTTCATGTTTTAGTGTTGCATGATCTAAAAATTCTTTTTTATTACCTGAAAACTAGCACTCTCTACATTAAATTGATTTTAATGGGCAAGTTTTTTCATGAACTTTCATATCTGATATTTAAGATACGAAGCCACAATTATACTAGCAATTTGTAGGGAATTTATTGATGAGTTTCATTAGATACATGTTCTACTAAAAGTTTGGGGATTTATTTCTACAATTAGGACAAGAAAATAACCTGTTTTGCTTCATATTTGATAAACACTCCTCACAAACTATAATACCACAACATGAAGATGTATACGCGTTGCCTGGGATTGTTTGACAGACTACGCATGTGATATCATCTTTATCTATTTTAGTATTCATATCCATTTCTTCCTATTTCTTGTTGATAAATGTTGATTAATATAATCTAATAAATTATTTCTTTGTTAGAACTAATAATTTAATTTAAATATGTGGTAATAGAAATAATGAAGATCTTTAGTGTCAGGAATCATCAGTTTATAAATAATCATAGATCAAATTACTAAAAAAAATATTAAAACATAAATATATTTAAATGAATAAGATAATAAACGATTGATTGATTCTTAAATGAAAATAATTCATAACTATTAATTAATTTTTGAATTAAATTTCAAAATTATTTTATTTTGAATAAGAATACCCTTATAAGTTTAATATTAGTTCTTCATTATTAAAATTCTATTAAATTTAAATCAAGGTATAAAAGTAACAACTCTTGCATTCATCTAATTATCTACTTTTTAAATTTTAATTTTAAATTTAGAAGGATTTACTCAAAATTTTTAAAATTTCCAATTTTCGTTTAGAGAAAATACTTTCAAATTTATTTTAAGTTTTTTAATATTAGAAGCTGAATCGGAAATAGTAGGAATAAAAAATAAATAATCAAATAGATTATTTTATTATAATAAATCTAGAGTTTTATTTTTGAACCTAAGTTCATTTTTAGTATAAAAAAATAATTTATTTAAAGATTAACTCATCCAACATCACTATTCAATTAACATTTTTTTATTCATATTTATTGTTTACCCAATATTGACTTTAGTAATATTATATCTTATTAGGTATAAAATTAGCTTTAATCAGGAGTATTACAAGAGTTTTCAAGGCTCTCCTTCAATTAGAAATACCTATTGCTTTCTACTTTATTTAATTTATTTAGCATAAATTAAAAAATCAATCTCTATTTATCTAAAGATTATATTGATAGATTAAATGCAAAAAAGTAAATCTATAAATTTATTGCAACTGTCTTACTTGAAAAATTTCTAAAAATTAAATAATTATATTCATTTAGAAATTTTTAACTATTTTATCCACTTCTTCACTTGATATATAAATTTTTTTTCTACCATATTCTGTACTACTTCTAAAACTTAACTAGAGAAAGCAGAAGAGTTCACACTTTAGAAATAGATAATAGGTAATGAGAATAGTAATCAACTCTTTAATTGATAAAAAAATCCAATTTGCTATTAAATATTTAAAGTATTTATTTTCTATTAATTTTTATGCATGACTTGCCTGAAAGAAAATATATAGGAAATTATATGAAAAATTAATCTCTCATTAGATAGTTAGTAAAGAGCAAAAAAATTATTAATTTGTTTTAATAGATAAATAAATTATAATTAATATTTAAATAAAGAGTCACTTTACATTTCATTTTAAATCATAAATATGATTTGTCTTCATCAATCATTATGATTATGATTAATTGTTATAAAATTTGAACAAATTGCTTGCTACCTACCTATAAAGATTCATTTTTAATGGATTTTTGTACAAACAAACACATATTACAAAGAAGATTATTAATTTTTATAGCTTGATTTTATGTAAGTAATTATTATAATAGTATTTTATATTTCTAATATATTATAAGGGAGGGAGGGAACAAATCTATCATCTAAAATTATTGTCTTTATTTAAATTTGTTTAGTTATTAGAAATATTCTCACAAAAATTAACAAAGTCTACTTCAATCAATTAATCGATCGATCTATCTATCAATCAATTAATTTCAGAATTTATGTATTTATCTATACTAAAATGAGAAAGATTAGTTCTCAATTAGATTGAAATAAAGTATGTTCAGAATAATTTCCGTGCAAATATTTTAAATAACAGATGTAGTTTTTATTGATATCCTCAATTGCTTATGTTCTTTTTATTAATGGTTATTTTAGGATCATTGTTTGGTTAGTTATTATGAAATATATTAAGGATAGATTGAAAAGATACTTTTATTACCTAATTCACTACATCAAATGTTTGTAGTATTAGAGATCGCTTGTCAAAGATTTACAGAAACGACATCTAAAATTACTTTTTCCGCAAGTCCCCTCTTCAGATTAAGTGCTACAATGGAAATAGTTATCTTTGAATAAGGCCATTTTACCTTATGCATTAATTAGTACTTTCTATCCTAATAAATTTCTATATTATAAATCTAATTCCATGCATGGTGGGCAGTTGCATCCATCATGAGGACCACATTATCCGTCGCAAGTATTGCATTTATGACCAGCATTTTTACCACAATAGAATTTTGAAGATTTTCCAATATGGCAGATATCACCTACAGAGTTTTTCACACCTTTGATAGGGTCGATTTGTAATTCTCCTTATTGAGTAACTTTTGGCCTATTTGTTCCATCATAGATCTATAATAGATCTTCTTCATGCTTTTGAAGAATATGCTCGAAAAACTAGCTTCTTTTACTTTTAAAATCACATTTTGAGCATTCAAACACCTTCATTTCACAGGTTTTATAGTGAGTCTTAATATCAGATACCTAAGTGATATGACCACAATCGTATTTACAGATTGCAGGGAATTTATTGATCAATTTTATTAAGTACATATTCTTCTGGAAATTTGGGTTAGGATTTCTGCAAGAAGGACATGATTTGGTACTAAATTTAGAAGAGACAGTATAATTATTAATTTAGCAATCTTCACAAATAACACAACCGCAGCATTGAGAAGTATGAGCATTTCCAGGTACTTCTTAACAGATTATGCACATTATGTCTTCTTCTTCAAGTGAAGTCTTCATCTCTACTTTTACTGACAAGATTATTCTGATTTTTCAAATTTAATTATTTAATTATTTTTTTGATATTTAATCTGTCTAAACTGATCAAATTTTAAAGATAATTATTAAAACCTGTTATTCTTTTTCATACTTTTTAAAATACTATAAATAACTTTTATCATTTCCACTAGATTCTTAATATTTCTTAAAATCATTTAAATAAGCCAACAAATATGCAATAAATATTTGCACATTTAAAACTCTTGTATTTTAGTTAGATTAATCATTCCAAAATATAATTGATACTAAACTTAGTAATTTAAAAATATTATCAAATCTATTTTCAGAAAAGTAAAGATTAATATATAATAAATGAAGGAAAGTAAGTTTATACTCATTCATCAGCTCTGGTTTTTATAATTAAGAGAATTTGAATTTACTCAAAATAATATTTTTATTTTGAAATAGATTAATATTTTATATACATTAAGGTATTTAAATAATAAATTAATAGTTTTTCTTTCCTTTTTACTCGTTTATTTTTAATTTAAGCCCTATTCCGCATTTTGATTTATGAATTAAATGTTAATTATTGGTTTAGAAAAGTGTAATTAATAACAAATATACATAAATATTTGATTAATAAAAGAATAATATAATATCATTGATATTTACCTAAAATAAAAGAAATACTTTGCATACCATTAAATTTTTGAATTACAGTTTTTATCATAACTCAATTTCAGATTAGAGCAAAATTAGTTCTGATTTCTAAAATATTCTATTAAATAACTGTTAATTTTAATTCCACGATTTTAGTTTATGCGAGGAAATAAGAAGTGGATTATTTAAGAATCTAATCTATACTTTAGTGTAATAAAAAATAATGTATATTCTCATAAATTAATACCCAATTATATTTTAGTTCATTTCTAAAGGATTCACTTATATTTTTTGAAGTTTTATTTTATTTTATTCATAAAATTTTTGTATTACTATTAATTTTCTAGTATTTAAAAGTAATAAATTATTTAAAAACTCTAACCATTAATTATCTAAATAAACAACTAAATAAATATTAATATTCTCTATCGATCAAAATCTACTAGTCTCTCCTCCATTCGTCTTAACAAGTTAATTTCTTTACTCATCGAAATGAAGAAATATTTTAAAATAAAAAGTAAATAGGATGCATTCAAAATAATAATTATTTGATACTTTAATTAATCAGATCATTTATTCGTTTGATTATGTAGAATTAAGATAATAATTGTTTTAGGTGTAAGTAAATGAAGGAACTCATAAGTTCTTCTGAGATGATAAAGGAAAATAAATACAATAAAAAATATAAAGAATGGAGGCTGGTAATTGTAAATATAATTAGGATAAATACTAATAAGTAACAAAGGAGTAATTTAATATTATAATAGGATTGTATCTTATTAATATAATTTAAATTTAAGAGATTTTTTATTTTAAAGATTTTAGATCATTCCTACCAATCATTAGTGGTTTAGAAAAATATAAATTTTTTCATGTTTATTATTATAAGTAACCATTGAATATCCATAAAAATAATAATTTGGTGCTAGTTAATTAAATCCTTAGGCTATTACTTTAACTCACTTCCTTACGAAAGCTTACTATTTACTCAATTATTATCTAAAAATTAATTAAATGGATAAGACCAGGAGAAATATATAGATTGGTTTTAGAATTTTTGTTATTATTATTATTTCATAGGTTATATAAATTTAGAAGGAGGAATAGAGGGTTTATAACTAATTGAAATGTAAGAAAAAAGGGATTATTAGATCAGATTCATTTAAATTTTTTTGCTAGGTGAGGATAATACTTTTCCAAAAAGAGCTAACTTTCAAGAGAATATTAGAAATCTTCAGAAATCAAATCTTAATATTCTTCATAGATGAATTATTCTGGATTTTTATTTCTTTTACTCCTAATAAACATTATTTAACTAATAATATTTTCAGGAACAACATACTCTCTAATAATAAGAACTTCATCGTATTTTAAAATATGTAATTCAGGGTTAGGGTGAATGTGCCTGTATACAACTTTGCAAGGTATTTTAAAACCATCAAAGCTGAGAATTTCAATATCTACAGGCTAAGGGCACGAACATTGATCGGTAGACATTCCTTTTAACTCTGCAATAAGGATATCTATTCTTGATTTAGCTGTGAATAATATAGTCCTTCCTCTACGCTAAGTAATTTAGCTGAAAGCTTCTACATTAGTCCCTAAAAGTGCAAGAAAAGCTTCACTCACCCCTGAGTTATTAATCTCAAAATTGAGTGTTTCATAATTAATTCTACCAATTTTAAAATCAAAATAACAACAGGGATTTAATTGCTCAATATAGTTATAACACTACTCTAAGCTATTAGAAAAGCGTTGATTACAAAATTCTATATATTCTTAATATTTTCCTTATTAGATTTATTCATTCACAATTCTCTACAGGTTTTAGTTATAATTCCTGAACTATTTCTTCTATTCATTTAGCCAATATACCACTTGTTAAAGAAGATTATCGCCTTTTGATAAGAGTAAATTTAATACACCCTCGTAATTATTAAGGCCTACCATGCTAGTACCTAACTACTGCTCTATAATTCTCAATCTTTTTTTATATTCTTAGCGGAGAACAGGCTTGCAGAATTAATTCAAGCGAGATCTTTCATTAATACATTGTAAGTCGTCTTGATAGTTGGCAGATACAAATATTTCTCCATACAAAAAGAATGTAGTTTCGCATTCTATTTGATTCCTTGGAATAACCATTAAGGGTTTCTTTACAAGAATATTGGCTTTTCTTTTTTCTTCTTCAATTTATTCCTCTTATTATCTTTTCCATCTCTCTTAGAATGCTAATGTTTCTAAATCGCCAAAAAATCCTTTTGAAGGAGGTTCAAAGGGTTAGATTTCCATTTCAAATGGCTCAATATAGTCATTAAAATGTTCTATCATATCAGTTGACATATTTTTTGAATTAACTCAAAAGTTTTTAGAGTTTTAACTAATAAATAATAGAGAGCCTAAAGGAACTTGATTTAATCTATTGTTTTGCTTTTTCACAAGTTTGAGGATTGAATATTGCGGATATTTCTTATGAATGATAAGAACTTAAGAACAGTTAGTAGGAGAATGAATGGAAGTCAAGATGGGATAAGGATTTTATTTTGAGGCTTAATATTACTCAACAAGATGAAATTATTATAAATTATAAATCCTATTATTAATTTTTTTTCTTACAGTATGCCTAAGTATTTCTTTTTTTCTGTAAGTATAAAAGATAAAGTTTTTTCTGAATTTTGTGCTTAGATTTTAATTTAATTTATTATAAATAAATAATCAGATTAATACTCTCTCATAACTGCAATATATACTTTAATTTAAGGAAAGACTGACCAAATGATAAACATTATTTATCTAGAGTAATTTCTCTCAAATATTATCTTTCTATCACCATAGTTTTTTTGTTGTTCTAAATCTTGCATTTCCGATGCTTAACTATATTTATTTAAATTGATATTACTCACCTCACAAATGATAAATCATACAATAACCTCAATTGAAATCTATTAAATTCTACTGATTATTTTTATCATTGGCAATCTATGTCTTTAAATGTTATTAATGTAATCTCACTTAATAAATAAAATCTTATCCATTCAAATAAAAATATTGATAGGAATATGTAGAAAAGTCCTTTTTCTTAAATTTATACTAATTGTTTTTATTATTGCTGAGCTAAATTCTTTCCCAATTAAAAATAAGCTTTTTATTCAAAATTCTAAACGAACTTTGAATCTTTCCTTAATTTTTCCTTTTTCCTCTTACTAATTCATAAAATTATTACTAGCTTGGCTTCATAAAAAAAGGGAATTGGGATTCTATTTATTTATTATAAATTCCTATAAAAATAACTCAGGATGTTATTTGATAATAGAATATATCTATGAATTTATTATTAATATATTATCTCTAGTTTAAATTCAAAATTAAAAATACAAAATCTTACTCAAATTATCTAAGAAAATTTTCAAAATATCAGGTTATAATTATTCAAAATTTAATAGAATGAATACTGACTAATTAATAATTTGTGTGATGCAATAATCATTTATAATATACATTATTTATTATAGAAGTTGTCTCTAATTTGACTTTCTTCTATAAAATTAAACTAATAACACAATTTCTTCTTCTTCTTTTAATCCTTTATCATTTTTATTGCCTTTAGATTTTTAAATTATCAAAAGGTTAGCTTTTATGAAGAAGGGGTTTTTTAGTTAAGGATTAATTGAATATGTAAAGTATAGAAGGTAAATGAAAAGAAAAGAAATAACAAATTATGTAAATTATTAAAGAATTAACTTTTAAATTTGAGGATAGTTTTCTTAATAATTGAAGTTTGAAATTGTAAAAATATGTAAAGTAATAATCTGATAAAATTGATTTGAGTTATTCAAATAAGAATATAAATCAAGTGTATATAATAATATATTCATTATTTAATTTTATTATTGAGGTGATTTTTGAAATTTAAGAATTAGAAATTAAAATCCTTCATTAATTTGGAAGAATATTAGCACTAGTAAATCTGTAATCTAACTTAAGGAAATCAATTAAAAGTGATAACAGTTATTAGATTTTAATTATTAATTTTAAATACTGATAGGGCAAAGGAGCTAGATTTTACTATAGAAAGAGTAAATAAAAATTAGCTAATGATTATTATTAAAAGAGTAGTTATATTTTTTAATTTTGAAAATTGATCCAAAGATGAGCAACTCATCTCATAGATTTGAATAGCATAATTTGTAATTGAATGATAGGGTTTACTAATATCATTTTTTGTGGATAAATAATAATAAATTGACCAAGAAATTACTAAAAATACTTATCTATTCTGTTAATAGTAATTAATTAAGAACTGCAAGCTGGGGGGAAGAAAAGTAGAAAATAAAAAAGAAAACATCAGTATATTTGTTATTTGTTAGATATTAGTAAATTCCAATAAGATTTAATCAAAATTAACTTAAAGTCAGAACAGAATCTTTCTTTTAATTACAAATATAAATTTGAAGAAAAATGAAATATCTGTCGTGTTTTAAAAAATTTTGATTTAATTTTGTAAGTTAAGGATTAATTAATCTTAATTTCTATTTCTTTCATATATGTTTCCATTGAAATTAATTTGAAAAGATGGGTAAAACTCGCTCTTTCTGTTTTTATTCCATTTATTTCATTTACTCTCACTTAAAAAATTAAAAAAATATTTTTTTAGACTTACTTTTTTTTTTACTAAAGATAATATAGTTGATATTTATCAACACTGATCAGAAAGTAGTACCTGAATTGTAATAAGCTATAATTAAAATCAAAAATACAATAAATTTCTCAAATTGGATATTTGAAAAGTTAGTAAATAATGTAATTGCTATCATTAATATTGCCTGATCAGTTGATTTAATAAAAATCAAATAGAAAATCCATAGAAAAAGGATTATTTTGAGTAAATTAGGAAGATTAAAGAAATATCTATAGGTTGAATATGATAAAATAAGTTAAAAACTGAAGATTGAAATACAAAAGTAGAACTTGTATACATTTTAAACTAAATATTGAATATTTATCTGAGTTATTTTAGATATTTTTATAGTAAAATAATACCAGTTAACATAATATTATATTATTTCAAATAAAACTAGTTCTTAACTACAAAGTATTAAATTAGCATCATTTCAAATTTATATTAGAAAACTAAATAACTTAAGAGAAAAGTGTATCATAGTAACCCAACCTTTAATTACTCATCTTTTATTTGTAATAAATTTATACTCCGAAGTAATTTATTGAGGCATAGAAATCAAATCTCCTGTTTCTTAGGGTATCACATCCATGCTTATACATTTATTTTCAAGATAATGATTACGCCATTCCCAAATTTATTTCCTTTCCATAGCTAAAATATCAAGTGCCTTATTTCTATAAGTGTATTTCTTATTTTCAACAAGTTCATTAAAATCTAGTTAAGATATTGTAGAGGGTCTGATACTTAAGAAGTTATAAGTTGATATACCTAAACTGATCGAGCTTGTAATCATAGCTATGATAGCATTCTAATTCACTTAAGAACCAGATTGTAAGATAACAAATAGTAGCGATAATACAAGCTGTGGAGTATCTTCAAAGATAAACCTAACACAAGCCTTGAAAATTTTGTTAGAAATTGATTTTCCAGCCAAGTTTGGGAGGAAAAATCTTGTTATACAATTATTGGGAATAATCCAGACATTGAAAGGAGCAACGAAGTCCAGAGCATCACTCAAGGCAGCACATTCAAGGAGAGTTGAGACCTCATAAAATTTATTCAGAGAAGAAGATGAATAAATACGAGCACTCTTACGTTTGACATACCTCATAATTTTCAAGAGATTAAAGATACTTACTAATACATTACCTATTAGGATTATTGCTCCTAGAGTTCCAATAACGTCATATCCACAAGCAAAACAAACTAAAATAAAACCAACATCATTATACAAATCATACTTACTCAACTAACTCTAAACTAAGGCTATACTAATGAATAAAGTTTTCTTTCCCTAGAAGAATCTCTTAATAGAAAAGACAAACTACTCAAATTTAGAATAAACTTTCTATTCATCATAGTTTTTTATATCCATTGGGTTAGGTAATAGACTTCCAACTTTTTTATAGACATAGATGAACAGATAAAGTTCTATTATAGCACTGAATATAGCAAAAGAAAAGTAAATAATGAGAGCAATTGTTCCAACACCTTAAGAACAAACCTTATTACTATCATACTCACCACTATTATCAGAATAATCTATGTTTTTATAAGTCACGACAATAGGAGCTGCTATTGCAACAGAATAATAAATTATAGTAAGGAAGAATAATAAATATAAAATTGAATTTTTATTATGTAATTTGTCATTCAATTCTTAGATCTTTTATTCATATTTGTATTTTGTATTATCTTTTACAAAAATTGATAAGATATAATAAATGATTGCTTTGAGCCCTCTACCTATTATGTTAGTTGGCTTATAATTATAATAGATGTGTTCTCTCCAAGCGAATGCAATACCTACATTCGATACTGTGTTTATATCATAACTCATATTCACAGATTAGATGTTATAAGAATTATACAGCACTGAGTAAATCGATTTCCAGCAAGACAATGTAATTTTTTATTAAAATTCAATTCTTTTTGGAGGTAAAAGTTGGATAAATTAAGTTAAATACTTCTCACCACCTTCTTTCATGATATCTATTATATTTAAAACAATATTATTCATTTATATACATTTTAAGTTTAGATTTAAAATCATGTTAAATAAAAAAAAAGATTAATAGTATTACTTGACACATAACTACTTGACAAGGTGTAGTCAAGATGAATTTAATTGATTCCTGTTTTGTGAAAGTTTTAATATATTTCTTTTAGGAATGGATAAGTGAGATGCTCTACTTCACTATCATACGAATTGTTTAATATGTAGATTTCTTTGATATGGTTTGTTAGATATTTCAAATTGAATTAGTTAAGAATTATTCTATAAGGATAAGGTTCTATTTCGTTTTAAGGTAAGTTATATGCAAAAATTTTGGAGAGTTAACGAAGTCCTCTAGTACTGAAACAAAGAATATTTTTATCTTCAACAATATATTTTATAAAGTGTTCTCCAATCATTTCAGGAGGGAAATTCCCAAGATTATAGATGATACCATTAGAAAGCACATTTTTTTCGATTCTAAGATTCTTGCTTTCTAAGAAATATTTATTTAATTTAAATACCGCTTTTGATAAACTTTTTGGAAGATCTTCCAGAACTTAAAACTTGGTATCCTTAATAGTCATTTATATAGTAAATTTCTTCATTAAATTGATCTATTTGGTATTTTATTTAGATGATTGCATATTTTGAATCAAACCTTAAACTATATCTTGGATTTTCTAATCTTTCTTCATGTGTTTAATTTAATCTGTTAACTATTGAATTGTTTTCTTCTTGGATTACTTTATTATTTAAAAATAATTTTAGATTTTAAGTATATTTTTACAATAATCAAATTTTTACTGTTTTAACTGTTTTTCCTGTAATTTAAGTAACTATTTCTTGCAGATTGTCTTAATCAATTCCGTTATCATCGATTTTAACAGAGGAAATAGATTTACAGTCATTTTATAAAAATTAAATCAAATTGATATATCCTAACTTTTTTATATTAGGGTTGTTGTTGATATTAAAACTTTTGAGACTTTTACTAACTAAATTAGTTGATTTAAAGCTTTGAAACATAATGGATAATATCTCATCATTCAATCCACACTTTACCATTTAGAGATTTTCTAATTTTCTTAAAAAATAATTAATTTTAATTTAGATTTTATGTTTTATCAATGTTTTTTACTTAAAATTAGAAATGCAGTTAAATATTTCTTTCCATCCTTCATTGCCTATATTATTATTATAATTCAGAGATAATTTTTAAAGGGAAAATGTAACTGGATGCTCCTTTTTTATATTTTCTTAGATGCTACTTACTTTCTCATCATTTAATTCACAAAGACTCAAGCTTACTTGCTATAATCCTTTAAGAACAGATATTACTTTAAAAACATAAGACCAACCTTCTTTATTAATTGTATAATTTCCTTACAAATTTAACTTTCTTAGGGTATTTGATATTAAGCTCTATTCTGATGTAAATTCTCTATGCATAGCCTATGTTATTAAAGTTAATTTTAAATATTTTTTGATGGAATAAATTAAAATCACCTCACAAGTGTTCTGATTTAGATTGCAATATTCTAACCCTAAATTTTCTAAAAGCATACAATTCTTAAAGGCTTTAAATAATTGCTCCCAAATGGAGTCTTTGACTTTATAAGAACCCATTAGGTCAAGTGTTCTTATTTTTTCATGAGCTATAGAATTTGGACTATTCAACTCTGATTATAAGAAAGTTAATCTTTCACTATTAAGTGAACAAAATTAGAGATTTAGGTTAGAAATCGAATCCATTTTATGCAAGGATTAGAAAAATATTTTCCAATTTAATGGAGAAATCATTGGATTCTTTGAAAGATCAAGGGAAATGAGGCTGTTGCCGATAGAAGATTTTTTTAAAGAATTTAAGAAGGGCTTGAATTTTTTATCATCAAGTTCACAGTTCGAGAGAGACAAGTACTAAATATTAGATTAAGATAATACACCAAATAGAAGTGAAAGGCTTTTTTAACCCATTTTTTCATTACAACTTAGATCTAAATCAGTGATATTTTTTAGTAAGTGATCAGATTTATTAAGGGTTTCAGCTATAAACTTAATCTAATGTTTTATAAAATTAAATAAATTGAATAAAATAAATATTTTTAATTGTTTACTTGCTAATCACCTAAGTTGCAATTGCTTAAGTATAATTTTTATATGTTAATGCAATTCCCAAGAGTTTACAATAATTTTTACCAACCAACAATAGTAATCTTTGTATTTCCTGAAAGATTTATAGATTGTAATGATAATTTTAAGGGTTTAGAAGCTTCCTTCATTAAAGGTTTCAAAATCATCTCTACTTTTTTATCATTTAAGTAGCATTATTGTAAAGATATTTCTTTAATGTGTTCGAACATGGAAATTTATCTGAATAAATAACCTAATTCTTAAGGTGTCATTCTAATATTTTTATTTAAATGTAGCTTTTATAATTCTTATGGTAGTTTATTTATCGTAAACAAATGGTCCTTGATATCCTCATAATAACTATCTTATTAATGCTCTCCTGTATCATGAGTTCTCCTATTTTCTAATGATATTTATTTCTATCCAGTCCTTCCAGTTAAAGTTTAAAGCAACTTTCTGTATCCAATTGATCCAATCTAAATTATTTATTATAGTAACAAATTTTAATTCTAAGAAAATAGATTAATAATCTATTAAATTTTAAAAAATTATTTGAGAAATTAAATTACCTTATCATTTCCATTTAAAATAACATTTCTTAAAGAATATTTAAGGGTAGATTCTTGTTTAGCTAACATTTTAGAAATGGCAATCATTTTTTCATTAGTTAAATAACAGAAACTTAAATCTATTTTTTCTAACAACACACATTAAATTAGCCTATCAAAAACACACAACCACCCAATTAGATTTAAGAAAGAATTTCCATATAAAGATATAATTTTTAAGGTATGTAAGTAGGGAGCACCTTCAGAAATATCAAAAAATTTTCTCACTTTCTCATCTTGAAGATAGCAAGAAGTCATATCAAGTTCTTCAAGACATTAAAATTTACTAAGAATTCTCCAGAAACTTTCCCATCCTTCATGATTAGGAGAGGGATTGTTCGCAAAAATTAATTTCTAAACACATTTGAATAAAGGATAACTTTCATTTTCTGATAGATTTATTTAATTACTAGGAGTTTTTGATTTTCTTTAGGGGAGTAAAGCTCTTTCAATAAAGAATAAATCTTTATTAGAATAAATAGTTTCAGTGAGATCAAGAGTTTTAACTCTATCAAAATTACGAATACATTAAGCCATGTATTCCCATCCTTCTTTCATATCAGTATTATAGGAAATATTTAAATGGGTGATTGATCTATATAAATAGCACTTATCACCTAATTATTGGTAAATTTTCTTACAAATACGAGGCGTTAGTTAACATTTACTTATATCTAGTTTTTTTAATGTTTCTAAGTCCTTTAATTTACTGAAAATTATTTCCCATCCCTCTTCTGAGATTTCGTTATTGTTTGAAAGAATTAAATTTTAAAGGTTTTATAAAAACTCTAATTTGGGATCAAGTAGATTACCCCAGCTTTAATGATTTTCATTGCTAATTTTACTATTTGTTAATTCTAAAGTTTCTAATCTTTAACACTTCATTAAAAAATTGGACAGAACAAAGTGAGATTGTTATTGATAAAAATTATTGTTGGAAATATTCAAATATTTGATCTTAGCCCAAATATTAGCTTTTATATTAATTAAATTTTAAAAGATTCCAATTATATTTTCATCTGTTAAATTACACTCTTCTAAGTCTAAATGAGTTAGATTATTACTCTCTGACAGCATTTCCATAAATTTTTCTAGAGATTATTAATCAAAATGTTTGTTTTAAGATAAATTTAGAGTCTACAATTTAAGAAAAAAATTATTAAAATGAACAAATTCTATCACAGTTGAAGATTCAATTTGATTATCTTATAAATTCAAGCTGTTAAACACTTGAAACTTATTAAGCCACTTGAATAATTTATTATATCCTTCTTTTGTAATATCTTTATTGCCTTTAATTTCTAAAGCTTCTAAGCACTTTTATATGTTATGGATTTGTTCACTATGACTATTTTCATTATTTTCGGCCACTAATTCTTTTATCATATTATCTGACATTTCACAGTTATTTATGAGCAAAATCTTTAAGTTTTCAAATTTTTTAATGTATTCACCAAAGTATTTCATGCCTAAAGAACCTATGCATGAATTTTTAGAAATATCTAGATGCCTTTATTTTTTAAATAAATTTTATATAAATACTACCAAACTTAAGAAAATTTAATTTAATTTAAATTTTTTTTATATTCAATTTCTTTCTATTTACAAAAATGAAATTAGAAATCTAAAAAGTTTATCTATCGATTGAATATTTAATCAATTCAAGCAAGCTATTATAAAACCTAGAAAGTAAAAATTTATTATCGAAAAAAAAAATTTAGCTAAATTAGGATTGTAACCTAATAATTAAAAAATTTAGATTCTTTTAAGTTTGATAAAATAATAACTAGGAATTTCCATTCCCCATTTAAATAATTATCATTTTCTTACATTAAATGGCGATGAAGTCTTTTGTTAGATTTTAACAAAGTATCCATATTTTCAAAATGTTCATCTCCTAAGGCACAATCAACTAAAACAAGTTTCTCAGCAGATATATTTTTCATAATTAATTTAAATGCTTAAGGACTCATTTTAGACTGAGTAAATTCAATTTTTTAGACCTGCAATTTTCTTTTAGTAAGACTAATTGCAAGACTGTCTATAACATAATCTTCTAAATGGTGTAAGTAAAGAAGTCTAATAGAAGCACAAGAAGTCACTTCCTTCCATAACTTTTTAAGTAGATTAGTATTTCTAATACCTAAATATCCTAAATCTAGCTTTTCTACAGGATTTAACTAATCTTAAGGCAAAAGTATATTTACTATAGTTTCAAGACATCTTTCAGGGTTATCATCTTCTTCATCGTCTTCATAATTATCTTATTCTTCCTCAAGCTATTTAAGGAATTCGGCATAGTTGTTACCTGCTTTTTAATCCTTTTGAAACTAAGTTTTACGCTTTTTATTTATAACTTTTTGATCTTAGACGTCGTTTTCATCTGAAAAATGATGTAGAGATTATCTGATACATTTCATACAACTTAAACGAAAAAATTAAAATCTTTTGTATTCTTAGTCTTCATTTCCACAGATATTGAAGGCAATAATACCATCATCTTTAGAAACTTGAAGGCATTTATCTAATTTCTATGTAATCTTATTGATGAATTATTCCTTAAATATACCATAATTGTTTATGATGTAAAGAGAGATGTAATTGTTCTATATTCTCTTACTAATAACTTCACTATTCCCAAATATAAAGTAATCCATATCTAAATCACTAAGGTTGTTTGAAGAAAATATTATACGCATAAATTTACCCTAAAATAGAATCTAACCTTTCAGCACTTTTAAATGCTCCTTTGTCAATTTACAATTTTCAAAAGTTATAGTTGTTACATTAGTTAATTCTCTCATCACCTATTCTAAGGTAAACCATAAATCAATTTTGAAGTAGCCTTAAAAATTTTTTATTTTAATTGCAATATCCTTCTTATATGTAGAGTACTTGTAGAGCAATTCTTTCAGCTACTCTTCAAAATCTCTCTCAGGTTCTATGAGTATTTCTTTTTCCTCTATTTTTCATAATAAAAATGCATTTAACTTTTATATTTATTTCATTTAGGTATCTTATTAATAGGAATTTATTTGCTAAATCTTTTGCTAGCACAATCTCTACCTTAGTAAAGATTTTAAAAGATAAAATTTAAGAACTTACAAAACAAATAGTTCTAAAATTATGAACCACGGGGTCTCCTTTTTTAAGATTTAGTAGTGCTCTATCCTGTTTTAGAATCATTATTTATTTAAGAAGCTTTAGATTTAGATGTACAGCATTCAAAAATGGACATTTATTATTTTAAAATTTGCTAAGCTTGTATCTATGTATCTATGTATGTATGTATGCGAGTGTTTTTATCTATCAATATTTAATTGTATGTATTTTATGAATGTAAATTAAGATTGCAAATCGAATATTAATTTTGAATGAGATCTCTTCTTCTACTATTTTCTTTGATTTAATTTGATTAATTAAGTAATTTATAGTTCTAATCTTTATTCAACTCCTTTGTACTTGATCTATAACCTATTTATTTATTATCATCAAATAAGATATTAATCATCAAAACTATTTTGATTTTTCAAAAATAATCCATCCATTCTTATCCTTTAATTTTATTTAATCTTCTTTTTCTATTGCTTATAGATAATAATCAACAGTAAATAGCTCTTTATTTCATAGATCTTAATATGTATTTTTTAACTAAGATAAATTCTTTCATTTACTTATTGCAATTAATTTTATTCTATGGTTCTCAGTCACTATATATTAAGATCAAATATTTACTATTTATAGTGAGAAATTGGAATATTTTTTATTTTTTTAATGAGCATTAACCAACTTTAGTATAATAATTTTCTATAATAAATTTTATTTATTATTTCTAATATATTTTTAGGATTTCTAAATCAGAATCAGTCCAAATAATAAAGCTTTGCTAATAACCCGAATAGAGAGTGAGAGTATCACACATCAAAAATCAAATTTCCCATTTCATCAAACTATAAAAATTAATATCTACTAAAGCCTATCATGTACTGTATTATAAATAACATATTGGAGAATTTTTAAAGCATAAATTCATCATCATAAACAGTTATTTAAATATTAACAAAATACGAAACTTCCAAATTAAAAATACCATCTTTAGTAATAATAGATATTCATTATTCCCCAATGTAGATATAATGTAATAATTTTATCTATTGCAAACTAGATATAGTTTTAAAAATAAATCTGGATTTTGATTTCAATAAATTTTTTAAGATTATGATTTCTTCTTTTTATTAAAAAATATAATTTATGGTTCATCTACTTTGTAAATCTACTACTTATTCTATATTAATACTAATTATTGAATTAAAAAATGTAATAACAATCAAAAATAAGAATTTAGTTAAACAGCTTATTTAAAATTAAATAAAAAAATAGGTGTAACTTAAATTACTAATAATACCATACTTATAAAGTTTAATGAATTTCTATAATTTACCAATTGCATTTTTTCTTAATGAAAAAACCAAACAAAAGTGTAAATTGTTTTTTCAATCTAATTTATTATAATTTAACATGTTTATTGAATTTCAATAATAATTAAATATTTGTTAGCTTTTATTTAATTTAATTTTTTTTGGATGGGATAGTAATTTCTAAATCTCAAGCTTAGCTTAAATAAATCAACTAAACTAAGTTGATAATTTTAAGATTACCTGAAATCTTTAAGATTTGCATTATTACCAAAACTCTATCTCATTTTATTTGTACTTTATTAATAATGGTATGCCATACATACCTATATTTTCATAAAATGTTGATTTAATTGATATTAGATCAAAAAAATTTAAAAAATATAATTTTCTAAATTAATAATAAGATTATTCAAGTATCTAAACCTTTTTATTTTTTCAACCAATAAATAGACATATTGATTTCTTTAAAAATAAAAATTAAAAAAATAATTATTTGTAGAATTCTATTGTAACTTCTTTATTATTATTAACTTCTATTTTTAAAAAAATTAGTTAATTTAAATAATTAAATTATCATTTATAGATGAATAAATTACTCTACTTTGCAACACCTAATATATTAACCCTTTTATCTTCTTTAAGCTCTTAATAATGCCTTGATCATAGTATTTCTCTAAAATGTTTCTAAAAATTATTTCATTTAACAATAATATTAGCAATTAGAAGTGTATCATTATAAAGTTATTTAATTTAATTACTCAAAATTAATAAATAGTGGTAACTAGTAAATGTTATTTTAATAAAAGAAAATAAATGGAGATATACTTTTTTATGAGATAAAAATTTAGTAAAAAATATTAGAATTTTGTCCAGGATTGTCAAATAAAAAAAAATTTGAAAGAACTCTAATTTATCAATATTCTAATAGATAGATTAGCTATATGTATTAAATCAAACGGAAAATAACTTTTATTAATAATTAATAAATTTCAAAAAGAAAAACTTACCAAAAAAAGAAAGAATTAAAAAGTAAATGAAAACTTTAAATTCGGAAAATTAAAATGTTCATTAATAATGTAAAATTCATAATAATTTTTCATTAGATTTACTCTACCTCTAAAATAATACCTCTGACAATCGAATTTGTATTAAATGCTTTCAATTAGGGGACTATGACAAAAACTATTTAGTTACTATTTAAGATATGATAAGTTCTACTAATGAAAATATCATAACAAATTTTCCACCTCTTGAAGATTAGAAAGTTCATTAATTTTTAAAAAGTCACTTTTTAACCTCCTCGAATTTAATTGATAATAAAATATGAAGATCCATTATTATTTTGAATGTTTAAGTGACAAGATTAACGACAAGCTTAAATAAGTGTAGATTAGAGTAGATTAATAAATAGAAATTCTTTAAAATAATAAGAACAAATTAATTGAAACATATAATGAAATAGCTTCAAAAGATGATCTTAAAAAATTATTCAGCTATTAATCTGATGACTTTTCTTTGAAAATTAAAGAATTCATAAAGTCAAAATTTGAAAATATTAAAATAAATACAGAGAGGATTTAATAGGCTATTCTAAATTTTGAATAATTTTATGATAATATATCATTTGAATAGCCAAATAGAATTTCAGCTCAAATAATAGATTTGATCTAAAGTATTGAATTTTCTTCAAATGAAATAAAAAATAAGATTAGTAACAAAACTTCTAATACAGAAATTATTTTTGATTTGATTAGTAGCCAAACCAATTACTGCTCAAAAAATTTCCTTGAAGAAGTTATGTAAACCCTAAGTGAGAATTCTTTAATCCTTAATAAGTTTCAATTTAAAAGTGAAGTAAATGATGAAAGGAAAAGAGCTATATTTGAAAGTTTAAGTAATTTTGATCTAGAAAATGTTAGAATTTTATCAGATAAGATACTAGAGATAAACAATTAGTATCAAAATTAGGAAGAAAATAAACTAATAAAAAGAATTTAATAAAACTCTACTAATGTTTTTAGGATATTATTTGAAGAATCACTTAATAAAAATAAAGAAATTGAAATTTTATTTAGAAAATATCCTATATTTGAAATTTTGGGAATTGACTTAAAATATTTTAAATTAATTAAATCAAATTACTCTGGTTCAGAAGATTAAATAATTTAATTTACAAATGAAGGAATAGAAGTTATAAAAAAATTTAGAAATAATAGTTCTGTTGCATACTCAGAAATTATTTTGTAGTAAAATGTAAATTATATTTTTAGAATAAAAATATCTTCTAATTCTTAACTTGATAATAACTTTATATTATTTGGCTTAATTAAAGACTAATGCAAAGATTCATCATATCTTTAAGATTCCGGATTAACTTATAATGAAAGAAATGATTATTTTACATTTAATAAAATTATAAAAGGTAATAATATCCCAAGCAAAAAATAACTCAACATTAGAAAGCATTTAGAATTAAGAATTAATTTAGAGAAAAAAATGATCAAATTGGCAACCTATCCAGATTACTAAAATATATCTGAATTAGACAATAGAGATAGAATAGATCCTAATGCTTAATACAGGTTTGCAACATAGCTTTTGGTAGAAAATGATAAGATTATTATTACAGATTTTTTAATTGTTGATGAATTTGATAATAAAATGAGTAACTGAATTGATTTTATAATTCTTATAATTTGAAGTTCATATTTGTTTTTAAGTTTATTATAAAATCTAATTAATATGAATATATTACATCTAAGTTAGTCTAAATAAAATAAAAATAAAATTAATACTAAATTAAAATTTTTCTGTTATATTTCAATTTCACTTAATTTGACATTGAATTTTTTTAATAATTTGATTCAATAGGAAATTTAAAAAAAAACACTAACAAATTCATCCCTATTTTTTTAAATCTATTAATTTTTTTTGTATTTTAATAGAAATCAATTTTCATTTGTTTCCTAAAATTGGCCCAAAGAGATGTTAAACCTTAATTTCTAAAAAAATGAATTAAGAAATGATTTCTTGAATATTAAATCTTAATTAAGTTGGTTATATGCCGATTCAGTTCTTACTATATATGTAACATCTAATTTACATTAATGTATATATTGATTACTTTATTCAACAAAGAGATGCGATTATACTTTAATTTATTTTTATTCCTTTAATACAATAAGAAATTAATATTTTAATTTATTATTATTGCTTGAAAAATATAAGAAATTTTATTTTTCATGAGATCGAATTTGTTAAAAATTATTAGATGAATGGTGGGATGATTAACCAAATTATATTTTGAGAATAAGATTATAAAAGAATTTTAATTAATAGATATTCTAATATGTTCCAACCTATTTTTATTTGCTAGAAAATAAATTTTATAGATAATTAATTAATTTCTAAAAAAATAAAATGAGTTAAAAAAAAAAAGCACATAATTAAATGGATACCTTAAATGGAGAAAAGTAAAAACCATATTTATAGTAATGCAAAATCCATAGCCATTATGAATCCAATATACTATATTTATCAAACGATACCTCTGACCATTAGATTTGCTTTAAATGCTTGCAATTAGATAAATAAAAATATCATATAGATTATGTAGTTTTAATTTAAGATATAATAAATTCTACTAGCAATGGAATCATAACAAACTTTCCTCCTCTCTAAGATTAGAAAATACATGAATTTTTAAGCAGTCACTTATATAAATTACCAAATTTAACTGATAAAAAAATTGAGAAGATTCACGAATATTTTGAAACATTGAGAACACAGATAAATGACTAACTTAAAAAAGTTTAAATTAGAGTAGAGGAGTAAATAGAATTTCTTTAACTTAATAAAAGAAAATTAATTGATACTTATAATGAAATCGCTTCAAAAGAGGAACTTAAAAAATTATTTTGCGATCAATCTGAAGACTATTCTTAGAAAATAAAAGAATTTATAAAATCAAAATTTGAAGGCATTTAGACAAACACAGAGAAGATATAGTCCGCAATCCTAAATTTTGAATAAATCTATGAGAATATCTCATTTGATTAACCAAATATAATATCAACACAAATAATAGATTTGATTTAAAGTATTGAATTCTCTTCTAATAACATACTAAATATGAATTAACAAAGAACAACAAATACAGAAATTATATATGATTTAATTAGCAGTAAAACTAACTACTGCACAAAGGAGTTCACTGAAGAGGTTAAATTGCTATTAAGTGGGCATTCTTCAATCCTAAATAAGAGTTCATTTAAAAGCTAAATAAATGAATAAGCAAACAGATCTGTATTTTAAAGTTAAAGTAATAAAGAATTAGAAAATATCAGAATTTTATCAGAAAAGATTTTAGAGATTAATAAACAGTATCAAAGAGAAGATGAAAATAAAATAATAAGTAAAATTTAAAAGAACTCAGCAAATATATTAAAGATATTTTTTGAAGAATAAAAAGAAATTTAAATTCTATTCAGAAAATATCCTATATTTGATACTTTGGATTTTAGCTAATACTTTAAACTAGTAACTTCTAACTGTTCTTCTGCTGAAGATTTAAAAATATAATGTACAAATGAAGGAATTGAATTAATAAAATAAAATAGTGATAATTGTACTGTTGCATATTCAAATTTTACATTAAAACAGAATTTAAATTATATCTTTAGAATAAAAATATAATCTAATTCTTATAATGATAATAATTTTATTTTGTTTGGTTTGATTGAAGATAAATGTAAAGATTCTTCATTACTTCAAAACTCAGGATTAACTTATAATGAAAGGGGTGATTATTTTACATTTAATAGAATAATTAAAGGTAATGATATCCCAAGTAAAAAATAACTAAATATTAACAAGCAATTAGAATTGAGAATTAATTTACAGAAAAAAATGATTAAATTGGCAACCTATCCAGATTATGATAACGTATCAGAACTAGATGATAAAGATAAAATAGATCCAAATGCTTAATATAGATTTGCAACATAGCTATTGGTTTAAAATGATAAGATTATTATTGCAGATTTTTTAATTGTTGATGAATTTGATGATAAAATGGATAATTGAATTATATAATTTGAAGGAGTTTTTTTATTTTTAAATTATATTTATTCAAAAAGATTTAGGAAAGATAATATTAATAGTATTTATTGTATTAAGTATATAAGTTATAAAATAAGAGTATAAATTGAGTATAAAGTAATAAATAGAAAGATAGATGCATGTTGTATAACTCTTTACACATTTTCGAAACATATTTTTCTAATGAATTATTTAAACATTTTATTAACAAAAGATTATTGTCAGTACACAGAATTAGTATAAAATATAATTTAAAAATCGGATTTATTAAAATCTATCATACAAGAGTTACTTAAATTGTAAATACTGTATTAAAATAGATTTTGTTATTAATATTTAGCTTTTTTTCTCTAATTAAAGTATTTAATAATTTAATGCTGACTATTTTATAATATTTAATATTCTTAACTAAAATATTTAAATAGTAAAATATATTTTTACTTACTCTTCATTAAGATTTTTGACATCCATTTAGATTTTATTATATTTATCTACCCTCATCCTTATCATTTATAAACCAAATACTTTCATATACATAAATGTATTTTCCACGAATAATTGATGATGCTTTTAATCTATAAGCTCTGCATAGATATATTAATATGGTCCTGCTCCCTATTTATAAAAAATTTATTAATTATTTCTTCGAATACATTGATGTTTTTTTTTATAGAGCATAACTTAAATTTTATTCTTTCTTTATTCTTATTACCATGAAAAATAGGCTATATAATATTCTCCTAACATAATTGATACTTTATTATTTAATTTAATTATTGTAATATAATTGATAAATTTTATTTATTACACATATTTTTAATTTATTAAGCATTATTACATTTTATTTTTCATTCCATAAATTTTATAAAATATTATTAGAGTTGTTTAACATTTAGAAGTAATAATATTATTATCATTTTTATCGAATTAAATGTTTTATAATATAAAATATTAATAGCAATATAAATAAATTAATTTGGCAATGATATTTAGCATTATTTTTTCTAATTTAATAAAATTTTTATGTCATTTTAAATCCATGTAATTAGTTTGGAGTAGTTGGAAACCTATGTCTAAATGATTATTAATTTGTTAGTTTAGGTGAATTTATTTAATTATATTGCATAATATTTAATTACTTTAGGTTGAAGAGGCTACTAAAAAACCCTAAAATGAGTTAAAATAGAATATTGATTTTATTTTTAGAAATCAAATGATATTGAAATACATAAATTTATTTAGAATTAAGATTAATTTAAATAATATTGAGTAGTAAGTTTAATAGATAGAATCATTAAATCTCATATTTAAGATTATAGTCCTTAATATATTTTGGTAAAATAATGCTAATAATGAATACTATTGATTTAAAAAGCTAACTAATTAGTTTACAAGAATTGTAACAGATTTAGATGATTTATTTTAAATTCTAATGGTTTATCACAAATATGATTGGTTTATATAGTCGTAATAAGAATAATAACAAAGTATGCATTTTAGTGATCTACAAATATTTCTATTCAAAGTTATATTTCATTAATCTTTCATACTGCTGATAAACTACTTAAGAAGTCTTTATAATTTACTCTTTTTTAAGAGTCAGTAAATGGTTCAAGCTAATGAATCAAAAATTCTATTTCTTTTTAACCTAATCCATTTTTTCCTAAAATCTTTTTAATTTTTTCTAAGCTAATATATTTATCATCGTCCTTTGCTAAAAGTTTAAAGGCATTGCTGACATCATTGAAAGTATAATCAGTGAGCTTAAGATTGAATATTTTCAAAAACTCTTCAAATCCAATTTATTCCTTTTTATTAAATATCTTAGCAACCATTTCGTTGAATTACTCCTCAGTAACTTGATAATCGATTGTATGGAATAATTCCTCCAACCCTTTCTTATCTATTTTATTGTCCTTTGCTACTAAATTAAAAATTTATTGAAATGCTGTTTTATGATTATTCTTTATTTCTAAACTCATCTTTATTTTTTTTCTTTCAATCTATTTTTCTACTAAATTATTTTTTTTAAGAAGTAAGAGTTGCAAACAAATTATTTATTATTAGAAAATTAACCTATTTAAATTAATTAATATGAAATGGCCTTTCTATAAAAAACAATAAAAAACATATGAACACTATAAATCCCAAAAATGTTATCGTTATAAACACCATTAAATCTACAATTAAAAACTGGATAATTTATAATTCTTCTACTTAGATTTATTTTAATTTGATAATTTTATAATTAATAAGCAAATTACTATCAAATAATAAGTAAGGTAATTTATTCTATTATAATTACTTTACTTATTTTCAACAAATGTTTTAGATAACCCTTTAATAGTAATTAGAGTTGAACAAATACATAAACTAATTTAATAAATTTTTTGTTAATTACAGGTTGATACTATATCTTTTGAGAGTAAAGATTAATTATTCAAATTCAAAATCATCTTATTAGATTAATTGAGTGTCACAAAAATTTACAAGGAGTAAATATATCAGTTACCAGATTATTAATTCATAGTAGAATATTAGATATCATGCAAGAAAATAAAGAGATGGAAGAAAACTAAATTGAATATTCTCCCTCCAAGGAAGGTTTAACCACTTATTTAAATAGCGGAAATAATTATATTAAACATATTATCCTTATTAACTTTTTCTTAGAAATCATCGAATATGCAAAGTATCTAGGAATGGACATTCAAAATGATTAGAAATATCTTTATATAGCTGAAGAGGGGTATTTTAATTCTTAAGCCTTTTAATGCATTCATTTAAAAATAATAATAATTGTAGACTGAGAGCTACTTTACCGGAAGGATGGAAGGAATATATAACGCCATAGGGATAAATATACTATTACAATTAAACAACTTAAATGTCTTAATGGGAACACCCTAGTGATGAGTTTTACAAACAAAAATATTAATAAGAAAAAAATAAAGATTAATATGTTTAAAGATCACTTTAAGATTTTGTTGAACATGATATTTAAGAGTAATAAAAGCCTATATAACCAAAGAATGTAAAGCAATCATATTCATATAATCAAAAGAATACTCCAATAGTTAGCAATGAAGAATCTACTACAGTTGATTAAAGGAATAACAATCAAATTAAAATTTAAACACCTATATCTTAAGCATCTTTAGGAAGGTAAACACCTAAATAAGAATACTATGAATACAACAACAATATCATTGAAGAAAAATTGAATGAATATGAAATGAAGAAAATGCTTGAAACAAAAGAAGCTATTGCAAATATTGAGGTAGAATTTGAAGAGAGAAAAAATCAAATCTAATAACAAGTAGATAATCAAATACAACAATTTCTTTAAGCTTGGGAAGGGACTAATGCATGTAATTCTATCGTTTATCTTTAAATATTTAATTCTTAAATTAAAAATTAATAAAATTAGCTTCTTTATTAGAAAATAAGGATTCTGATTAGATAGATATATAAAAAGAAAAGGAGTAAATTCTATAACAATTAAAAATCAACTTTAACGAATAGAAGATTGTATAAGAAAATAAATTGAAGTAAAAGTTCAATGATATAAAAGATTAGATTTAAGCTACCATCGAGGTTAAATATTAAACTTAAATTGAAAAGCTAGAAACATAAAAAAGAGAATTTGATGATATCAATTAAAATAAAAGCTTTTTAAATATTTCTCAAAAAAATATTAATACTGCCCTTATTGCAGAATAATAAAAAATGAAGTAATATTATGAAGAATAAATTTAACACCTCAAAAATTAGGGGTAAGAAAACCTCAAGTATGCTGTTTAGGATTATAAAGGTAATCTCAACATCTAACTTTAATAAAAGAGATAAGTAATTTTAACTTAAATTGTTGTTATCTAATCTTAATATTTTCTTTTATTTATAAAATATAGCAAAAGTTAAGAGAAATGAAAGAGAAAATAGATTAAAATAATGAAAAGAAAAGGGATAAAGTAAGAAAGGAATTATAAGCCGAGTTTGAATAAAAAAAATATGAATTGAAGAAATAATATGTGATAGAAGAAAAGGCTTTAGAGTAGCAAGAGAAAATAAAAATAGAAACTGAATATTAAAGTGAAGTATCTAAACTAGAATTAAAATACATTGAAGAATTATAAAAATTAAAATAATCAGAAGAAATGTACTATCTGAAAAAATAGGACAGACTTTTTAAAATATCTCAAGACATGCAATAGAAATATGATCATTAAGAAAAAGTAATTTAAATTATCTCAAATATCTAGTTCCTAATCTAAATTTTTTTAATAGGAAGTGCTAACTAATCTAGAAAGAAAAATATAGAAACTTGAGGATGAATAGCTTGATTTATAGAGCAAACTTAACACAAAAAAGATTTATTCAAAGAAATATCTAGAGTTAAAAAATTTAGAGTAGCAATTCAAAGACGACATAAAAGAATAGAGCCATTCTATTAAGTTTGTTTAAGATTAATTCGAATCTGAAAAGGAAAATCTATTTAATTTATAAAATTAAATCTAAGATAAACTCTAAATTTATTAAAAATTAATCTCTGAATAAAATCAGTACAATACTATTAGTGCTTAAAACATTTAGGTAAACTAATTAATTTTTTATTTAAATAAGAGAAGGTTACAAAATATCTATCCTATTTCACTTAAAATTACAATAAATCTTAAATAATTTATTATCAATTAGGAAAGGAGAGAACAGCAGTTGGTAGAAAAAGTTAGCAAACTAAAAGAAGATTTGATGTCAATTCAAAGAGAATAATAATCTATAACTCCTAACTAAATTGCAAGCAATAATTATATAACTAATAATAATGTTTTGAAAAATAAAGATCCAAATATTATTAGTCAAAAGAGTTCTCAAACCCAAAATTTTCTTAAAGCAAATTCTGAAGAAGATGAAAACTCAGTTGTATCAAAAGAAAAAGAATAACTAAAATAATTAAAAAGAATAATAGAATAGAAACTTATAGATATGAACAAACAACCTTCGTTTGAGAATTAATATACAACTAAATAGAATGATAATATAGAAGATGACTCGAATGCCAGAAAGAAATTTCACCTAATTGATAATAATCACTAATAAACTTTTAAGAGATATGCTTCTTATGATAGAGCATATTAAAGTTAAAGTTAATAAGGATTCTATTAAGACTCAAAATAATAAACTATAAATAACTTTATTCCTCCATAATAAAAGGATGATCAAATCTCCTAGCTTAAACTTTAATTAGAGCAAATAAAGAACCAAATAATTGTAAATTTAGAATTTTAAAGAAATATATTTTAATTAATACTTTTAATTAATTAGTATAATGAATAAAGGAAGAGAGGTGCTCCAAAATAGCCTCCATCCATAACTACCTATAGCAAAAAGAGGGAGCTATCATTAGATGATTTTACTAATAAAAGAATAGCAACCCCTATTCATTAAGGAACAATACAATTTAATAAAGTTGGAGATAGCAGTAGATAGAATAGTCATAATCATTCGGTTTAGAGTAGTAAATTAGCTAACTATTCGTTTTAACATGCTTTAAAAAAAGACTGGAAGACAATTATATCACTTGAATTTGAAAAGCTTAAGTTAGAGGCAGATGGAGTTAAAAAAGATAAAGAGATTTTAAGCCATTAATAAAAGTTAACTAAAGATGAAATTAAAAGCTTAAGGAAAGGATAAAATGAATTCCTTTTACATTCCGATTTCTCTAGAAATCTGTAACACATGAACTACAATAATTTAATTAATAATAATATTTTATTTAATTTAAAATAGATAAAATACTGTTAAGAATGCAGAAAAGGTTTTAAAAGAGAAACTTATCAGACTAGATAATGAAAAATTAGCAATACAATAGAAAGAGGTAGAAGTAAACTAAAAGAAAAGAATATTAGATAATATGTAAATTAAATTAGAAACAATGTAAAATTTAGAAGAAGAAGGTATGAAATATTCTTCAAATATTACAAAGTAAAAAATTATTATTTATTAATTTAATCTAGATGAACTTGAAAGTATGTATGATGAATATAAATACACATCTAAAGAAGATCAATAGAAATCGTATCTAACTTCTATTAATAATTATTACAATGAGAACGATTAAAGTGTTTCTTATACAATATAAAAGAAGAAGCCAATAGATTAGAATAACTTTAAATACAAGAATAGATATACTTCATTATAACCTAAATCAACTTATTAACATGGTTTAAGTTTCTAAGAATAGGAATTAGGTGAGGAAGATGAAGAAGCAAGTTAAGAAAGTGGATAAGAATTTGAAGATAATCATTCTATGTCAGATGAAAATGATATTGATTCTGATAAGAAATATCACATTTCTTAATAAAAAATAATCTCTAATAAGTATAGTTCTTTATAAGTCCCTTCAAGATACAACAAACTCAATCAATAAGTATACATTTTTATCCATATTGCATTTTTAAAATTTAATTCTTAATTTAATAGGTATACATTCAAGGTAAAATGAAGCCATACTAAGATTTACTCTAAAAATATACACTAAATTGAAAGTTAATTAATTTATATAATACTTGTCTTTAAGTAAGCATTTTTTATAGAAAACTACCTAATCAATAGATTTTAAAAATTAATTTAATCCAACTCAATCTACTCCTCCTTTTACTTTTATTCAATTAAATTCATAATTCTAGATTTCTTAAATCCTCAATACTCCTAAAAATACTCAACTGTTCAATAGAAAACATATTTTATAAAGAATAAAGAACAACCAGATTGTATTTTTATTATGATCATCAATATTTTATTTTTTAAAGCTTTCCCTTTTAGATAATTCTTCAGAAGCTTCAATAGTTGTTGATTTTCAATTTGTCATTTTAAAGAAAAATAAAATTTGTAAATTAAAAAATTCAATGAATTTCCATAAAAAGTTTTGAAACTACTTCTAGTTACAATTTTTTTCTTCTTTTATTTCATAACACTAAACTAAGTTTGTTAAATTTTCAAAAATTTTTTTTATTCTTTATTTCGATTGAGGAAGGGTAACTCAAATTAATGCAGTAATATCCTAAAAAAAGGTGAATTAATATGATAAAATTTATACTCTACTTATTTATTTTTTAAATGATAGAAATTATAATTTATAAGATTTTCAAACATTTATATACTATTTTAACAACTTCAGTGTCAGTTGGGGGTACTTAATAATAGTTTTGTTTTTTAAAAGTTTTTATTAAATATATTATCTCATTAACATATGATTAGTATATACTTTTTAACACAAAACCATTTGGCACGACAATTTTTAATTATTGTTGTTTGTTTTACTGCTAAAGATCTCTTCAATTCTCTTGTTGTCAAAGAGGGTTTCCTTTACCCTTACAAAATTATTAATGTTAGAATAGTGAGCTGTATAGAGATAAAAATAATTAAGGAAAAACTATAGATAATAATGTTTTGATAAGATGAAAATGAAGCATTTGCTTAAATATGCTATCTTTTTACTAAAAATTAAGAAATTGTTGAAAATTAATTTTCTTTTAAATTTAAATATCTATTTTTTAAATCTAAATCAATAAAATTTAGTTAGATAAGTCATTACCATAAAAACATATGAAAAAGCTCAGAAGATAAAACAATTCTTAAGATATTTTTTCATGCAAGCGTTATTTAAATCAATAAAATAAATCGCAAAATATAATTTGAATAAGAATAAAAATGGATATGGGAAATAGCTAAAATACAACAAATATAATTATTTTAATCGTTTTTTCAATATTAAAATCTATTCTAAAATTTATAGTCATTAAAATTAAACCAAGCTAACATTAACAACTAAATAAAAATTCGAATATTTATTTACTTATGAATATTCTTCTTATCCTCAATAAGAATTTTAAAAGTGTAATCAGAGTTTTTAAATCAGTTTTATCGATTATAGAAACTTTACTGCTTAAGATTATTTATTAGATTTTCAATTTTTTCACAAGATTTGATTAACCTATTTATATTAATCAAATGATTTTGAGAGTTTATTTGATTTAATTGTTTAGTAAAAATGAAATTTTTATTTGTAATTACTATTTTTTTAAAATTATTTTAAGGATTTTGTAAAAATAGGTAAGAAAGAATAAGGCTGCTATTATTAATCATTCATTAAAATTTAACGAATTTGGTGAATTTGCTTATGTTGAGATAGCATATAGTAATGTTTTTTAAATGTTTAATAGTAAATGTAGTTAAAAAGTATCTAATATTAATTACAAATATATCTAATAGTTTAAAAACACTAAACGATAACGTTTATTAGTATAAAATTATAATTTCTTCATGCATTTTAAGAATAAAATACTGAAAGTCTTAATTAGTAATAAAAGGAAATAATGGGCATTTTACCTTTTACTTATTTTCACTCCTATTAGGATAACTATGTCTTTTAAGCTAAATATTTTCTCTGTTTATAAAAATTTAGCATGTATTTTTATCAAAATTTATGATATCATAACTTATCAATGATTATTTAAAAATAAAAATTAAAAATTGTAATCAATACATTAAAAATAATTTGGATTTATCAAATCTAATAATGATTACTAATAGCTAAATTACAACTCTTGTATTTTCAAAATCCCCTCCTAAAAAAGGAAATTTACATACTAGCCACAAAATAATAAAAACACTTTTTGTTACTCTATATTATTAATTTAAATCTATCTTTTAAATAAAAAACAGTGGAATTACGTTTTTTCGATTATCTTAATATTCTTCTCTTTTCTTTAAAAATAGCTCCTATATAAGCTTTGTTATAAAATAATCAATAATTTATTTTTCCCTCAAATAATATCTAAGATAAAAATTTTAAGAAAAGAACTATGAGAAGATTATCTAAAATATTGCTCCTAATAGCCATATACCTCTCTATTGTAATGGCTAAGAAAAATTTAAGAACATTGAAGGAATTAGACCATTAATTTTAAAAATGGTCCAAATAATTTAATTTCAAATTCTCTGGATCAGAAGAAATCTATAGGAAAGCAATATTCATGGAAAAATCAAAAAAAATAAAAGAGTTAAATAAGGAGCACTAAGGTGTAACCACGTTTGGCCATAATCAGTTCTCTGCCTTGACTGAATAAGAGTTTTAAGAAACGTACCTAAGCAAGTCTAGAATCGAAAGAAGAGGAGATGAAGAGTTTTTTTCTACTGTTTCTGATACTACTACCATTAAAAAGAATGAAAAACTCGATGCTTCAATATTATTGTAATAAACAAGTCCAATCGACCATTCTAAATGGCTCAATCCAGTAAGAGACTAAGGTAACTGTGGATCTGACTGGGCCTTTGCCACTGCTGCAGCTGTAGAAGTAGTAGAGTCAATCAAATAATAAAAAGTAATAAATTATCTATCACCCTAACAGTTGATTGACTGTGACACATAGGATTTCGGGTGTAATGGAGGTCTTGGTTAGAATTCTCTAAAATATGTTTAGATGAATGGACTTCAGTATGATAGCGACTACCCATCTATTTCGAAGGTTTCAAATTGCAAATTTAATCCACTTAAAGTTGCAGCTAAAATCTCTGGTATTGAATATTGCTCTAACTATTCTTTTAGCAGGAAATGTAGTTTTTCAATTATTATGGATATGCTCAGAAGAGGACCTTTAATTGTAGGAATTGATGGAAATAATATGTAATCTTACAAATAAGGGATTTTTACTCGTTAGTGTTTTAGTGATAATCATAGTGTTCTACTGGTTGGTTATAATACATATTAAAATTAAGCATACTGGATTGTTAGAAATTCATGGTCAACTACTTGGGGTGAATCTGGCTATATAAAAGTGGCTGTTAACGATTCTAATAATAAGTCTTGCTTTATTGCTAACGAGGGTGTTCTTCCAAAATAATGATTTTAAATATCATTTTTGCTACCTAGACATGCTTTCAAGCAGCATGGGCATGTAATATTATAGCCTTAATATTTTTTAATTCTAGTAAAATTTTATTTAAAAAAATAAAATTTAATAGACATTATAATATCTTTATCATAAATATATATATTGAATTATATTTTAGGATTTTTTTGAAATTGTAAGCAAATAAAATAAAATAAATTTTTTAACATTGTATTTTCAACCAATCTTCAATTAAATAATGGTATTACTTATTTTTTTCTTATTTGTTGGTATCTATTAAAAAATTAATCTAATAAAAGTTTACCATTTTTATAAAGGATATTTAACTTTTAATTAATTCTCATTTTATTGTTTGTTTATCATTTATGTAAAAAAATATTTATTAATAATAAAAAAATAAATATAATTTACATGATCGATATTATTCTATTAAATCCGATAATACAAGGTTCGGATATATTGCTACAACTATTATGTTAAATAGATAAAATGCATTAAACATAACTATTTTATTTATTTTTTCTATAATAATATTTATAAACTAATATTTTTAGGAAAAGTAATAAAACCATATAATCTAAATCACTTTTGAATACAAAATCATAAAAATTTTCTAACTTTTTTCTTACACTTCTCTATAAGGATTTTCTTAGTTTAATCTGAATTTCTTTACTCTATTTAAGTTTAAAAGATTATAGAAACTTTCCAGCTTCAGATTATTTATTAAATGTTTCAGTCTATCTACAAGATCTTAGGATCATAATCTTTTTTATCTGGTTATTATTTAAAAAAATTATTAATTGTTTATTTTTGATTAAATTTAGATATAAAAGTAAATTATATTTTCAATTACAATTCTTTTAAACTATCCAAATAAGATTGTTGTAATAAAAAATGAATAGTAAATTAGTGAAAAATTTTTTTAATTTTTAATTAATCTCTTCTTATAATCTAATAATTAGAAGGGGGGAAAATGATCACATTAATTAGTATAAAAATATTATTTCTTCATGCATATTATTACTTAAAAACTAAAAGTCTAAATTAGTGATAATAGAAAATAATAAGCTATTAACATATTACTTAATTTCACTCCTATAAAGATAATTTTTCCTTTTAAACTAAATATTTTCTTATTTTAGAGATATTTAGCAAGTAATTTTCAAAATTTATGATTTACTTATAATTGTAATTTCAATAAATTCTGGAGTTATCTATGATTAATTCAAAATATAAATATACAACTTTTATCAATTAATTAACTTCTCATTAAAAAATAATTTAGTATAATCAAATCTTACAATGATAGAAATATTTTCCAATAGCCAAATTGCATATCTATTATTTTCAAAATCCCCTCCCTTAATAGGACTAAATTAAAATTTTAGTTACTCTCTTTTATAAATTTAAGATTATCATTCAAATAATAAAAAAGAGAATTTTTAAATTTTCCTATTTTTGTAAGCTTCTAATTTAAAAGAATGAAAAGCTCGATGCTTCAATATTATGTAATAGGCAAATCCAAATACCATACTAGATGGCTCAAACCAGTTAGAAACGTAGGTCTGACTGGGCCTTTACCATGACTGCTACAGTAGAAGGAGTTTAGTATATCAAATAATATAAATAAACTGATTATATTTCACCATAATATTTGATGGATTGTGATAAATAGGATTTGGAGTGCAACTGATTTATTCGTTAGTTATTTTATGATTCCCTTAATGTTCTACTGGTTGGCGATAATGTTGATTCAATTTCTAAATAAGCTTACTGGCTTGTTAGGAATTCATGGTCAATTATTTGGGGTGATTCTGGCTATATAAAAGTAACAGTTAATGAATTGAATTTATAATCTTGCTTTATTGCTAATAAGAGTATTCTACCAATATAATGATTGTAAATCTTATTAAACTTAATGAATAAAATAATTTTAGCTACCTAAACAAGTTTTAAAGCAGCTTATAATTTTTTGTCAATAGTATAAACTTGATTAAGTTCTTGATAATAATAATAATATTATCATTTCAAAAAATTAAATTTTTATAACCATTATTGTATCTTTATCACAAATGATTAATTATATTTTATTCTAATATTTTGAAATTAAAATGACATCAAAGAAAAATTAAAAACTAAATCAAAATAAGGGCAACCATATAAAAGCTTCCAAAATTCTTCTTATTTTCTATAAACTTTATGTAATCAAAACTTCTTTTCTTTAAATCAATTTTTTATGTTTTAGAAACTTTACTTCTAAATATTGCTTTTTCGATTTCTCTATCTATTCCCCATATTTTTGGATAATAATTTTTTTTATTAGCCTATTATTTAAATCAACATTATTTTTTGTTTATTATTCATTGATTGTTAAGTGTACATACAATTTCAGTTTGTAATTACTATTTTTTAAACTATTTTAATGAGTTTATTGTCAAAATAGGGAAAAAGGCTACTATTGTTAATATTCATTCTAAACTAATTTGATGAATTTAGTGAAGATGATTTTGTTGAATTAGAAAATTAATCTATTAACTGGTAAATAGGAATACATTTAAAAAGTATTGTATTTTCCAGCATAATTTAATAATTTGGAAAACGCTAAATGATATTATTAATTAGGATTAAAATTATAATTTTTCATGCATTTTAATACTACTCATTTTCTATCCTCTATGGATATCTATGTCTTTTAAAATAAATATCTACTTAATTTATAGATATTTAGCATGTATTTTTATCAAAATGTGTTATTTAAAATTGTATTTATTGTGTTAACTTCTCTTTAAAAATAATTTGGGGTTATAGATATTGAAAATAGATAGATTGCATTGTTGTTATTTTCAATTTCTACACCTAAAAAAGGAATTTACATCCCAACCACCAAAAAATAAACAAACTTTTAATTATAAATTAGTTTAAACATATATTTTTATTAATAAAAAACAGAATACCGTTTTTTCAATTATCTTAATATTCTTTTTATTGCTTTAAAAACTGGTGATACTTTAGGTTTTGTTTTAAAATAACCAATAATTTATTTTTCCCTCAAATAATTTCTAAAAGATAAATTATTAAAGAAAAGAAATATGAGAATATTATCTAAAATATTAATTCTTATTGCAATATACATCTCTATTGTAATTGCTAAGAAAAATTTAAGAACCTTGAAGGAATTAGACCATCAATTTTAGAAATGGTCCATAAAATATAATTTCAAATTTTCTTAATCAGAAGAAGTCTATAGGAAAGCAATCTTCTTGGAGAAATCCAAAAAAATAAAAGAGCTAAATAAGAAACACTAAGATGTAACCACTTTTAGCCATAATCAGTTCTCTGCCTTGACTGAATAAGAGTTTAGAGAAACTTATCTAAGCAAATCTAGAGTCCAAAAAAGAGATGAAGATTTTTTTTCTTCTTTTGCTGATACTTCTACATTAGGAAAGAATAAAAATATTAATTCTTCAATATTATTGTAATAAACTGGTCCAATTGACCATTCTAAATGGCTCTTATCAGCAAGAGACTAAGGTTCATGTGGATCTGACTGGTCCTTATCTGCTGCTACAGCTATAGAAGGAGTTATATCTATCAATTAAAATTAAAAAATTGATTATCTATCTCCCCAACAACTACTAGATTGTGACTTGTCAGATAATGGTTGCAATGGAGGGTCAGCTTTTTATTCCTTAACATATATAAAAAATTATGGACTTATGTATGAAAGAGATTACCCATATATTGCTTATTAATCAATATGCAAGTATAATAAGCTTAAAGCCGTTGCTAAAATATCTAGTTTTGAATATTGCTCTAACTACTCTAATTCGAAGAGATGTAGCTTTTTAATTATCATGGATATGCTAAGAAGAGGTCCTTTATTAGTAGGAATTGATGGATATGCTATATAATCATATGATTAAGGGATTTTTAATGACTAATGTTCCGAGGATAACCATCAAGTTCTATTAGTTGGCTATAATGTTGATTAAACAACTAACCAAGCATACTGGATTGTTAGAAATACATGGTCGGCTAGTTGGGGTGAGTCTGGCTATATAAAAGTAGCTGTTAATGACTCTAACTAATATTCTTGCTATGTAGCTAATGAAGGTCTTCTTCCAAAATTATGATTGTATTTAAGTAAGCCATTTAAATTTAAATAATAATATGATTTTACAACCTAAAAAAAGCATCTCAAATTTTAGACAGGAAACAAACTATTAAATTTAAGATATTAACGATATTATAAAGTCATAGTCTTTGATTCAAAGTAAACTCTGTAATTATTATTCTATCATTATCATATTTGTATAAAATAAACAATCTTTACAAATAATAATTCTTGCGGAATGAATTCTTTTAGTGTATTTTTTCAAATTTTCTTCATTTATATAAAGAAATTTCATATATTATCAATTTAGCTATGAATTAAAAAATAGGCGTATGAAAAAATGTATGCATATTAAAAATTCAACATAATTTTTGAATGCCTTTTCATTTCTTTTACCTGTTTGTATTTTAATAAATAAATATTATTTAGTTTTAAATTTTTTTCTAATAATTTTTTTATTAATCACTTATTCAGATAAAAAATAAAGAAAATATGAATAATTTGCATAAAGTATTACTATTTACAGGATATCAATAACTCTAACCAAAATCATCTAAACCTAATATAAAATTAAATTTCAGAAATAACTTTTTTTAAAATAAAAGTGATTAAAGCGAAATAGAAACATCTTTTTACATCCATATTTATAATTATATAAAATAGATTCAAAAAAAATAAAAATAAATAATTTCTAAAGCAAAAAATGCTAAATGAAAACTACTTAATTACTTATTAGATAAATAAATAATATTAGTAAAGAGGCATAAAATATTATTTAAATAGAGAGTAGACTAGAGTAATAATTTACATAAAATAGTTGAGAAGAGGATATTAATGCAAAGGCAAATTTATTTTTTTATTTTAATTGTTCTATCTGTTTTCTATATTACATTATTAAATATTGTATATTTTAGATTTAATAAATCTTTTTTTTTATTTTCTTATAATTTTTAAATTAAATTATAATAATAAATATAGGTACCAATAAAGAATTACTTTATTGATTTAGGTTCTATCTGTAAATTAATTTGTTGGTTTAAAATTTTGCTCATTAGATAAAAAATTTTCAAACAAAAGAGCAATAAAAAGAAGATTTGTTAAATGAGGGTCTTTTAATTATTACAATTAATTAATCTTTATTAAGATTGGAGTAAATACAAATAGAATATGCAGAAAGTTATTCATCTTTTATGTTTTTTTCTAAAAAAAGAAAATTGGAAAGATAGAATCTGAGAATAATATCAGAAAATAGAAGCCGATCTGATATTTCTGAAAATTCTTTAAAAAACAAATAAATTAGATTCATTAGGATTGAATAATTAATTTTTGAATAAAAAATATTTATTAGAAATAAGCATAGAAAAAAGAATTTAGATAATTTAAGTTAGAATGGAAACAATTGTTGGATAAATTGTATCAATGGGATACGAATAAGAATTAGCTTAGAAGGCATACGATACTACAAAATCATCAGATCTAAGTGTTAATGTAGAATGGATTGAAAAGCACCTTGAAGCTGAAGCAATCAAAGCATCATTAGAAGGAACTGAAGGTGCTTAAAAGATGGAAGAAGAAAAGCCTAAAGAAGAGTCAAATGAAAAGCCTGCCGAAAATACAGAAGAAAAAAAATGGGGTCCTGTAACTCATCTAGTTGATCCTCTCATGCTTGCATAGCTTTAAGATATGGGCTTTTCAAAAAATGTTTCTGAAAAAGCTCTTTTTATGACATAAGATTAAAAGACATTGGAAGCTGCACTTGCTTGGACAGGTTAATATTTATAAATAAAATTTCAAAACCAGAATAATTTACAGTTAAAGAATCTTAAAATACCTAAGAAATTGGATTATTTAATCAAAGAGTATTTATAAGTTTATAATTAGGATTTAATATAAAATAGATTAACACCAAGAAGATGCTGATTATGAAGAATAACTTTTGATGTAATTAGGCGAGGATAGTAATAAGCCTAAATTGAGCGAAGCTGAAGCAAGATAAAAAGCTAAAGAATTATAAACAAGATTACGTGAAGAAAGGTTAAAAAGAGAAGCCTAGGATGAACTTGAAAAAGAAAAGAAACGTATTCTTGCAGGTAAATCAATGGGTGATGCATAAAGAGAAATTTAAGAATTGAAGAAAAGATAAGATGCTCTTTAATTAAAACAACAAAGGGAATAAGATGCTAGGGATAAGTAAAGAATGTTAGAATAACTTCAACGCGATAAGGAAGAGAGATTTGGCAAAAAGGTAAAATATAATTTTAAATTTTAAACATAATTTTTATAAAAAATTAATATTTAAACAAAAGTTTGGAGGTTCTGGCAAGGCAGGTGAACAATAGTAATAGAAAGAGCCCACTCCCTTAGAAAAGTTTTAGGTTGGTATTAAGTAAGTTAAAACTGCTCATCCCAGAAATATATTCTTAGACAAGGCTTAGGTTTGTTTGAAGACAATCTAAATTTATATCTGTAAAGATTACATTTTTTAAAATTAAAATTAAAAAATTTAATATTAATTAAATTCTTTAAAATAATAATAATAGAAAATATTGTTAACAATCCAACTGAAGAGAAATTCAGAAAAATCAATCTTGAAAATAAAGCTTATCAAACCAGAGTTGGAGAATGCTTTGGAGCTAAGGAAAGTTTATTGTTTTTGGGTTTCGTTGAAGAAGGAACTTTCTTAGTTAACCACAACCCTAACATTGAAGTATTAAAGCAAGCTTTAACCTTTTTAGAAAAGGAAATTCAAACTAGTTGATAGAATATTAGTTATAATTACTATAATCTTTGTATAATTTAGTTATATTTATATTTATAAAATTATTTATCATTTTATCTCAATCCATTACTATTGAATTTTTTACTAATTTTTAAGTTTAATTTTAATTCAAGTTGTATTTTTATTACTTTGATCATTTTGTTCTACAAGTTAAATAACTAATTACATATTCAATTAATAAAATTTAAGATATTTCTTTATCATTTTAAATTATTTATAGATATAATAAAATATATCCTTTTTTTAAAATGATTTATAAAAGTAAGTTAGTTTTATTTCATATTCATAGATATTTTGGAAATCATTAGGAAATTCTTCAAATAATTCCATTTTTATAGATTATGAAAATTAGAGGATGTAAGAGCTAAGTTGGAAAAGAAATTCCTTAATATTTGAGAGATAAATAGCCTTTTGTGTATTATATAAATCATTATGAGTAATTAGATTAAATTAAATATATTTACTTTATAATAATTATTAAATAGAAACATGTAGTGTACTCTTATCATTCAAAAAAAACAGCTTTTAATTATTATTTTAAACTATTGAAAGATTTAAATTGTATTAATGACACCCTGTAAACAAACAAGATAAGTGTTCACTTTTATCATTATGATAAAAATGATATTATCTTAAAATGCTGGTGTTGTATTTAGCCCCTTTTATATCAATAAATTGGATTTCTCTTAAACTTCTACTTCAACACCTTTGTAAGTGTAAATTGCTTAAGATAGATCATTTGTATTTGCCTCTATAGGTTAAGATGGAATATTAATTATGGATGAAACTGGTAAGAATATTATTTACTAATAGAAATTAAAAGGATATTATATTAAGAATTTTGATGTCAGTAGTAATGGAGAGTACTTGATAGTTGGATAACTGAATTAATTAATAGTTTTTTAAAAAAATGATTCTTAGTAGGAGTTTGAAGAAGTCGAGAATATTGATTTTTCTACAGAGATTTCTGTCATAGCTTATGGATAAACTCAAAATATAATAGTAGCTGCAGGTGTCAATGGATATATTGTAGTATATGACGCATCTGATATGAAGAATTTGAATAAACTTGATGATTTCAACACATTATCTTCCATAATTAATAGTATATATATTTCTAAAGATAGTAGGTTTATTTATTTAGGCTGTGATTTTTAAGGTACAGAAATCTTTGAATTTATAGATTAAGGTAGAGATTAAATTTTAGGTAAAAGAATTGGAAAAATTCAGTTAGCTGCTCAAGGAAAAGGTACTTAAACCACAGTAAATACTAGGGCAACATAAGATAATACCTACGTCTATGAAATAGATACTTGGTATGGGTTATACTATGCTAATTGTAAAGATATTCTTTTAAGGAAAAAAGATGAAAAACCAATTGAGCTAAATTTCAAATCGTACTGGCCTTTTCATACAATAATACCTACTTGCACAACAATGATCTTATCAAATGAAGATAATTTCATCTTAGTAGGAGCAAGATCTTAAGGTATTATTATATTTGACAATAGAAATAGAGAGGATATAAAATTATTTTAGATAATCAAAATTAAAACTCTTGTTTTAAGTATTACTATGTCTAGAACATAGGAATATCTTTATCTATCAAATTCTTAGAGTATATTAACTTTTATTGAAGATACAGCCAATTTGAATGATTTCTATCCTAACCTATTTAATATTTAGTAAGCCAAAGAATTATCATCACCAGGTAATTATAAGTGGAGGTGCATGATCTATGGTAATGAAGATTACTTAATTGGTATCTTTGATTTAAATGGAGTATATATTATCCCTTATTATGGCAATCCCTATAATTTAAAAACTGAACAAATGAAAATTTTATAAGAAAATCCAGATTCTGGCTATATAGATCCGACAGGCAAGTATTTTATTTTCCCTACATAATTAGATAACTAAGTGGTCAAAGTGTTTTAGATAGCTCCATTAGATGATAGTGCTGATCAATAAAAAATAAATTTATTAAATCCAGTTTTGGTATCTTCTCTTTATATGGAGAAATAGTAAGTCAGCGAAAGTCTAGTTTTTAGTTAAGATAGGAAATATGCAATAGTTACATTTTCTATAGGTTTATTATTAATAGATGCTTCTAATCTATTAGATTTGAAACTACTCTATATATGGAGAAATAAATAAGATATGTAAGGGGAGAATCAAGGAGCTGCTATTACTAGCGATAATAAATGGATTTTAAGTACTATTAGGATGCTTGGAATTTACTTATTAAATGCTGAAGATAAAACAAATTTAATATTATCTGATTTTGTATTGACGTTTGGAGGTGAGAATGTGCTTATATCTTAGATTTCAGATTAATATGCTTATCTAATTGATGGTGTTAATGGATTCGCTATAATAGATTTAACTAAAGTTCCTAAAATAAATATACTTTCAAGAGTTCCTTTATAAGGTTGGAGTGTGATGTGCATGCTATTATCTGATGAGAAATTTGCTTTGGTTACTACTATGGAAGATGGAATGTTATCTTTAATTGATATGTAAGATAAAACAAATCCTTTATTGATAAGTACTTTCGGATATGGGAGGTAGTTTGGTAATGCTGTCTGTGGACCTAAAAGCTAGGAATATATATTCATAACGACTCCTTAGAGTATTATAACTTTACCTTTGATTAGTCCAGTTAAAATACACACAGATGTGAGTGAAATAATAGTTAATTAAATCAGTGGTTTGTATAAAATAAATAAACTGAATAAATAAGCTAACATTAAATAATTCGACTAAAAATAAAATGAATTCACATTTTTAATTGGGTAGTAAATTTAATTCAATTTTGCTATTTTATATCCACAACACGATGACATGAATATTATTGACATAAAGCAATATAAAGATGGGCAAGTTTTTGATTTACCTTCTTATATTACATATGATTCAAATACTTAAAAAGTCACTTTAAACATATGCAAGGAGCAATTAGATAGTGTTGATAGATTTTCTCCAAAATTGAATACTCTCTTAATTAAAATTGCAATCCCTCTCATTTAATCCTAATTTGAATTCACTTAAAACGATAGTGATGATAGAGCAATTATTAGTACCGATCAAGCAGAAGAAATATTAAATTATTTATTAATAAAAGATCTTATTGATTCCAAGTATGTTGTGACTTCTAATTTTGAATCTACCAAAGTATTTACTCTGGATTAAATATTTCTTAATAAACTAATTAATCCTTAGAATTTACTAAGTTAAGATGAGATTAGCTTAATATCTCAATAACTTTCAGAAAAGATTAAGTTAACCTTAATGAAATCTATAGTTATAAATCCTATTAAATTTTATATTTAAAATTCACTTAAATATGATCTTAATGACTAAAAGTAATTTTTGAAATCTACATATTCAGCCAACATGATTGTGTAAATGAATATTGAAATTCAATATGGGTAATTTGTTAGGTTTAATTATTTAGGAGTATAAATAAAGTTTTCAGAATAACTGGATTAGATTATTATTGATGGTACAGTTGATAGTGTTAATAGAGTGCTTTCTTAAAAAATACTCTTTGCAAATAAAACTAACATAGAAATGAATAGTTAAACAAACTCTACATAGAAAATTACCGTTTAGATATATGATAATCTGAATTATCCTATTTCTTTTAGTGAACCAATTAATAAATTTAAATTTATATAAGCGAAAGAAAGAATAATAGCAAACTAATAAGAACCTCTTTAGCAATAAATAAATAACTAATATGCTAATGGTATTATAGACATTGAAACAGAAATTTCTTTTTCATTTGCTTAGAATTCCTTTATTGTGTCTAATTCTAGCGATATTTCATATTAAATTTAATATTTAGTTAATTCATCTTATCAAAATGTTACTCCTGAGTTAGTAATATAATTTTAAACAGATTCGAGGTTAAATTTTAGAGGAATTATTAACTCTAATAATTACAGAGAAGTCTATCACTTCAAAGTTATTGCTTCTGATGGTTATACATCAGCAGAGGATTATTTTTCATTAAAAATCTATGGTATACCATATTTTTATGTTTTGAATATTCTACTGAAAGTATTAGGGCCATTATTAGGGCTAATAGGAATCTACAGAAAGAGATGTGTATTTTATAATATAATCTTTAAAAAGAGCGTTACTTTTAGCAGAGAAATAATACAGTGCAATTGTGATTACAAAAAAAAAATAGTTTTACTTGGAAAAAGTTTATAAGATTCGAAGATGATTACTTACATTTTGTTTGCTAAGATAAATTCTTTACATTCTAAAAGAAGATTTTCAAAGTAAATTGAGACGATAGAACAAGTAGAATTAAAAATTAGAGAAGAATTGTCTCCTAAAAGTTAGTAATCAAATGAAATGGATTTACCACAGGATAAAATAAATGATACAGATCTGTTTGAATAAGAGTATGAAGTTGCAAAGAAATTATATTAGCAATAACTTTTTAAATAGGATTAAGTCAGTAATATCACTAATTCTAAGAAGTTATCTGAGTAGTTGAGAATAATGAAGGCTTACAAACCACTCTCTTAAGTAGAAAAAAGATACCTCAAACCTAACGGTAGTTTTAGTATGTCTAAAATCATTAAAGATATATTCTAATTGAAGCTTTTAGATAGTCTATCTAATTCATCCAATTTATCTAGAATTAATGATTACTCCATTGATTTGAAGAATTTTAATTCTAGAATTTATAGAGCTGTCAGAGCAAATGTGGCTAGACATTTCTTGAATTTGGACAAAAAATCTCTGCTGGTTTATGATTATATAAAATTTTATTGTTACAATTATATTCAAAAATCAGCCACTGATTGGTATAAAGGTATCGTGAATATTGAATAAAAAATTTAATAGCCAAATGAGAAAAATTTGATTATATTTCCAGATATAGAGTTTAAAATTGATAATCTTAACAAAATATTGAGCAGCCTTTCGTTAATTGATAATAGCTCTACATTATAACCAAAATCATTTGAACAACTGATCAAATCATATTAGCAAAATTAAATTACAATTAATTTGTTTTTAATCAAAGAAGTAATTATAGCTGATGTCCTAGGATTCTCTTCTAATGTTCCAACAGCATTTCAACCTTCAATAGGAGAATCAATTCACTTATAACCTTATGATATCAAATAAATTATTGCCTTTAAGAAAATAAATTCAGGTAAATGGATTAGACCAATTTTGTAATTTTTTAACTTAGAATATGCAAGTTATGGAGTTTCGAAGAATATGAGACTTCCCTCATGGATTTATTTAGATTAAAAGCATGGAATGATTACATTTGAAGGAATTCCTTAAACGGAAGACATAGAAGAAATTTTGATTAGGATCTATGATGTCACTGGATATGTTATTAAACAATTTAAATTAGAAGTTATAGCTGAATAAATAAATACTAACAATAATAATAATTTCTCTATTCCTGATGAATAGAATTATCAAGTATAGCCACAAAAAGAATTAGAAAGTAATACTCGAATGGCCAGATTATAAACGCTACATAGTTCAATTATATTTAACAATTAAGATAAGTAAATTATTAATAGATCACCTAGATAGATAGGTTAAAGAAGCAGATACAATAAGTTATTCCCTTCTGTTTTTGAAAAAACAGACTCTCCATTTACCTCTCCTAGAAATCCTTTTTCTCTGAAAGATTATGAATTTCAAAGAAAAAGTAACGCAAAAAATATATTCTAGGATGAATTCAATGATACTGCATATAATTTTACTTTAGATAAAGTATCGGATAATAGTTAAGAAATCAATAAAAATTGATAAAGATGCAAATTAAAAAGCTTTGATTAAAGTACAGAGCAGCAAAATAACTTAATCTTTATATATTATTCTTATAATTTCATACTTTAATTAATTATTGTCTTTTTCCTATCAAGATTACTCAATTTCTGATTTTTATCTTTTTTATTCACAAATAAACAAAAAAGTATGAGCTTTAAGATAAAAAAAAGTAATTCAGAATATTTTAATTATTTATAAATTTTATAAAGAAGAATTATGAGTAGTAGTTATAAATATCTAATGTATTGTATTTGATATTATTATTCATTTTAAACTTTTAATAACACTTATATCAATTTAATCTTTTATTTTTTTATTTAGCTACAAAAAAATTAAATAAAATTTAAGAGGAGTAACACTCACTTTTACTAATTAATTGAATCATTTGATTACTAAAAGTAAATTATAATATTTTAGGTAATTGTAAGTTATTCCCTTAATTTAAAATATTTTAGAATCTATGAATTAATTTTTAAAAAAATCTTATTCTTACTAATAAAAATATTAATAATATTATCAGTTAGTTTATTTAAGTACAACAAAAGAATTTTAATTTTCAATTTTCTTTAAAAACGATATCAGTGTAAAGCAATTTATATTGCAATTTGCAAGCCAGAAAGTTAGTAAGTAAAATTTTTACTTTATATTTTCGACTAATAAATTATTGATTATCAGGGATTTTTAATAATTTCACGATTATCTTAGATTCTTTATATTAAATTTACTTTCTATTTGATTAAAAATTATGAAATATAAATATCTCTTTAGAAATTAAGTGGTTAGTTAAATTATAGTACTACTATAAAGAATTAATTTTAAATAGATTTTAACTTGAGATTATTTTTTATACACAAAGTTTCAGACATGAGAAAAATTTTAATTCTTCTTGTTTTAGTAAGTTTAGTCATATAATCAATAGAAGATGATATAAATAATAATATAGATTATGTATACTCCCCCTTGTATTTAAATAAGCTTGAATCAAGTGATTAGTAATGGACTCCTCTAACGATAAAAGTAGCAACAGATTCCAATATTGTTTTTATAGCCTCTGGATTTAAAGGAATCACGGTGGTAAATGAGCTAGGTGACTAAATATTATTTCAATAGAACCTCAGTGATAACTATATTTCATCATTTGCAGTTACAAAAAGCGGAAAATATTTATTTGTAGGGGTGAGGACATCTTTGATTATATATAAATTAACATTTAATACTGATGGGTAGAACTAATTTACATTATAAGAGTTTGCCCAAATATAAACGTTATAACTACCATCTGATATTTTAAGAATAGTTTACAGTGAAGAAAAGGAATTATTGATAGTAGCAGCAAAAGAAGGTCATGTTATTGCATTTGATTCTCAAAATAAGCAAAACCTTTATCAAGTTGGTACTTTTAACACTGGTTCTACCTTAATCAATAACATATTCTTATCTAAAGATACTAATTGGATATATGTCTCTAGTGATATAAAAGGTTTGATAATGGTAAAATTAGAAGAGATCACTTCAAATAGCAGCTAAAATAATAACAACTTGTAGAGATAATTCAACTTAATTATGGCTGGGTATGGAACGCTTGGATTGAGAGCTTATGATGCTGTTGCAACTTCTGACAATTTATTCATTTATGGGTTTGATTTCTGGTATGGGTTTTTTTACGCTAATTGTTAATAAGTAATTGAAAGCAGTAAGGATTAATATCCTTTATTCATACCTTTCTAAGAATATTGGCCTTTTTTGTAATTTAACCCAACTTGTTAAACTTTAAAATTAAATAAAGAAGAAAATTATCTTTTTTTAGGTGTAAGATCTTAAGGTATTTTTGTTCTTGATATAAGAAATAGATCCAAGATAACCCTTTTTCAATAGATTAAAGCAGACTCTTTGTCTTATTCTATTGAATTTTCTAAAAATGAAGATTACATTTATTTTTCTAATGCTGTAAGTATCTTAACATTTTATAAGAACTCTTCGAACCTTAATGATAATTTCCCTAATTTATTCAATGTGCATTAGGCTAAATTTTAAGAATTAAAGGATGTAAGATATAAATGGAGATGCTACACTGATGCGGAGGATAACTATCTAATTGGTTCTTTTGATTACTCTGGGTTATATGTGTTTCCTATTCATAAAGATCCCTATAGATTAGACACAGCTGTTTATAAAAGTTATCCTGATATACAAGTAGACTCAATAATATTTGATGAAAGTGGTAAATATATGATTATACCATAGTATTATTCTCCAAATTTATTTGGAATATACTAATATTAGCCATTAAACAACAATCCAGACGAATAATAAATATCTCTACTTAATATCAAAGAAATTAAATAATTTAGTATCAATGAAACTTAAATTACTGAATAAATCTCTTTTAGCTGGGATAAAAAATACGCAGTTTAAACTTATGCTGTAGGATTAGTTTTATATGATTCCTCTGATATTTTTAATATGAAAGTACTCTCACGTTGGTTTAATCCTGAATTCATGCTTGGAGAAAATTAAGGAGTTTGCATAACTAAAGATAATAAATGGATTTTAAGTACTATCAGATTGTTTGGTGTTTATTTGCTAAATGCTCAAGATAAAACTTAGCTAGTTCTATCTGATTATTTAATAACTCTTGGAGGTGAGAGTATTTAAATATCTGAGGTATATGATAACTATGCATACTTAATTGATGGAATGAAAGGTTTTGTTATAATAGATTTATCTCATCTACCTAAATTGAAAATTCTATCAAGAGTGTAGTTGCCTGGATATTGTGTAATGGGATAACTACTATAAAACGAATAGTATATACTAATTACATAAATGGAAAAAGGCATGCTAACTCTGTTAGATATAAGAGATAAAAAATTTCCTTTAATTATCAATTCATTTAATTATGGAAAATAATTTGGGACAACAGTTTGTCTTCCTAAAAGTAAATAACATATATTCCTAACTACTTCTACAGGCATTATTGTTTTACCTATTTAGAGCAATGTGAAGATTCATTCTAATGTAAGTAGAGTTATAGTAAACCAAGAAACAGGTATTAATAAAATAATTAAGTTTGAAAAAAACAGTATCAATGGTGGAGACTCTTCTCTATCAATTAGTTAAGAGTACATTTTTTAAATAGGTGAATTAATCTAGTTTAACTTTACTATATTATACCCTTAAGACGAAGATATGCACATCAGTACTGTTTATAAATATGACAATGGTTAGTATGTTAATATACCATTTTATTTTTCTTTTGATTTGTATCAATAATCACTGTTAATCAACGTCTAAAAAGAGCTCTTAGATAGCGAAAGAGTCAATCCGAATTTAAATATTGTCTTATTGAAAACAGTTATCCCTTTAAATATTAAATCCTTTATTTACACTTCTTAAGATTCTACTGATAAAGCAGAGACTAACTCAGTTTAATCTAATCTAATTCTAGAATATCTGATAGATAAGAATATTTTGGATTCTAGAAGAATAATTAGTGATAATTATGATTTCACTAAAAAGCTAAAGTTGGATTAATAACTGCAACAACAGCTAATTGATCCTTCTACGATGCCTTAAGATGATTATAATACTATAATGACTTAAATAACATAAAAAATATCACTAACATTAATGAAATCATGTTACATAAATCCTTTGAAATTTTTTGTCTATCCTTCACTTTCATTAAATCATAACAACTCATAATAGTTTATAAAAACTAACTCTTAAGAAATAATGAGTATTACATTTTAGATTAATAAAGAAGATGGTAAATTAGTCATGTAGAATAACTAAGGAATCATTTCTTATATTTCTGAATAATAAGATTAATTAAAGATCTAAGGAACATCAGAGAATATTAACCGAGCTCTTCAACAGAAAGTCATACTAGCTAATAATACAGAAATAACGAAGGACAAATCTCCTAATATAACTATAACTGTGGATGATAAAATTAACTATCCACTTGTTTAAACTTTTTGTACTTTTGAGTGTTCAATAATTACTTTTAAAAAATAACTTAAAGTTAATACTCCTTTGCAGAAATAAATAAATAAACAATTTGCTGATGGCATTGTTGATATCGAAACAGAAATATCTATATCTTTCTAATTAGATTCTTTCATCGTTGAAGATATTAAAGAATACACTTATAAATTGTACTATTCTCCAAATGGGTCATAAGATTCTTATAAAGAAATATAGCCTGATATGTGGTTACAAGAATTAAGTGATAATAGATTAAGTTTCAAAGGTACTACTAAATCAAGTATGTACAGAGATGTATATTATTTTAAAGTTGTTGCGTCTGATGGTTACACAAAAGCTGAAGATTATTTCTCTTTAAAGTTATATGGAATTCCATTTACATATATTTTCAATTTGTTATTCAAAATCCTAGGCCCTGTTGTAGCAGTGCTTGGATTTTACTAGAAAAGATCAATTTTCTTAAATATAATATTCTCTAAAAGTGTTAGCTTTTCAGAAGAGATAGCTATTTGCGGATGTAATTACCATAAATAAATAATTATAGTAGGCAAAATAGCTTAAGATTCTAAAAATATTATTTATTAACTATTCACAAAAATAATAACAAAGCAATCTCCAAAATAATTAAATCAAAGTCCTATGGGTAAATCAAATATTGTAAATAATTTAGATCAAGTTTCTGATATTGAATTATAATATCAAAACATGTTCTTAAATCCAGGGGAATAATTTAAAAAATTTGAGGAAGCAAAATTATATATTCCTAATCTTAAATCAGTTAAGAAGAGCATTTCCAAAACAGTCTAGCAGGTAAAGAAATTAAAGAATCATTACCCTACATCTATATTAGAAAAGAGATATTTAAAAGAGGATGGTAGTTTGTACATGTCATAAGTAATCGAAGATTTACAAAGTTTTGAGATAAAACTGAAAAGCTAATTTAAGTAATCTCATGATTACACTCAAGATATTAAAGACGTAAATTCCAGAATATATAGAGTCATTAGGGCCTAAATATCTAGATACTTCTTAAGCTTAGATAAAAGATCTTATGAAATATATAATTACATTAAGTATCATAGCTATCAGTTTATTAATAAATCCTCTAGTGATTGGTATAAGTCTGTAGTTTCAATCTAATATAACAAAAATTAATAAAACTCATAAAGTGCTTCTATATTTCCAAATTTAGAATTGAAATACGAAGTTTTATACTTCATTTTCTAGACTCTTAAATTATTTTCTGATCATTCAAAGAAAACACCTAAAAATTTCACCTAGTTAATAGAATTAATCAAAACTAATTAAGCTAATATTAATCTTTATCTAATTAGAGAAGTCATATTTGCAGATGTTCTAGGGTTTACATAGTACATTCCTTCTAGTTACTAACCTGTGATAGGAGAATCTATACACTTAAATTCTTATGAGATAAAATAAATTATAGCATTCAAAAAGAAAAACTTAAAGAAATGGATTAGACCATTATATTAACTATTAAACATTGAATATTCTAAATATGGAGTGTCAAAGAATATGAGATTGCCTTCATGGTTAAATCTCGACTAAAAGCATGGATTGATTATTTTAGATGGCACTCCTTAACAAGAAGATTTGGAAGAAGTTCTAATTAGAGTATATGACTTAACAGGGTATGTCATTTAATAATTTATTCTTAAAGTAGTTCCTAATAAAAATAAACTAGGAAGAAATGCTTCAACTATAAATATGGATTAGATCTACACAGTTCCTGATGAATAAGATTATTCTAATGACAATTAGCCAAATTTTTTCTAAAATAATCAAATTGCAGAAAAGCCATTTTCTTAACTCAATTCTTCTTAATGTATGAATGGTGAAGAATTATTTACCAAATTACCAATGACTAGACAAGCAAGTAGTACTTGTATTATTTAGAATAAAAAGCCAATTCTATCGTTAAGCCCTTAATATGAGAAAAGGATTTTAAATAAAAGCAAAAATTAGAAAAAAAGGACATTATAAACATATGAATTTAGAAAAAACAGAAATAGTAAAAATATATCTCAGAATAATTTAGATGAATCATCTTAATAAAATAATTCTAAATTTTAGAATTCATAGATTCAATTCTTTAAGGATTCTCCTTTACATTTAGATTTTAATTTTGCTGATAAGACTGATTTTTTAAGTGAAACTAAGCAGTTTAATACTACAGAACATTTTGAAAAAGATTAAAATTATTACTTAGAAATTAATGATCAAATCATTTAGAAAAAATGAAAATGATATCAGATAAACTTTAGCACCCAATTTTTAGGTAACTTGCTCACAAATATAATTGGAATAATCTAAGATAAGTTTTGAGAAAAGTTAATAAATTTTAGAGCCTAATATTGTATTATCTAATGATTTTACAATAAAAAATTCAATCTATATTATAAAATAAATAATCTCTTGTCAATCTTGATAAATAAATAATATTTTGCTAGCTCATAAAAGAATAATAATTACATTAGGAATTAGATTAGTGATAGAATTCTCGCTAAAATTGATCAAATATAAAATCTATAATTTTCTATTAGAGTTAAGTAGAAAAAGCAGATAATTTATAATGATAATTTATCAACAAATAGTAATAACAAATAAATCACATAATTATGTATGCATTACACTTTTATGCTTAATATTAAGAGTATATCACACTTAATGTAAACAGTATTTATATTTTAATAGAAGGTACATGTAGTTTTAACTTAAAGTAATAAACAATCATTCATTTTAAAAAGTATTTCTATAACCTTAATTACCAATATATAGAAATATTTTAATAACAGTTATTAATCAATATTTGATTGACAAAGCAACTAATCTTAGAATTTTGTAAATGTTAATTTTAATTGTTTCTCTAGTGTAGTAGTAGGATTATCTAAGTTTTTATTTTAAAAGTAAGAATAGTTTCAATTCATATATTTTTAGGTAATTTTAAAGTTACAAAGTCAATGTCAAATCTCTAATGCTTTTAGAGTTTTTGAGTTCTTTAAGAAATTTAAGCATACATTATTTTTCTATTCTGTTCCAACTTTTTTAATTAAAAATGATTATTTATTCTATAATTCAATTAATTTCAATTCAAGTTACTCTATATTTATTACTAATTTTTAAAGGTTTTTTAAATTAGAAAACTACCTTCCTAGAATAGGATCTTCTAATCTAAACTAAAGATCATTTCTTTATTAGATGTATTATTATGGTTAAAAATTAAATATAAATAAACATTTTACATCATTTAAAGATATAGTGATTAAATATTCTAGCATTAACTTAAATTATCTAATAGATTTGAAATTCCTTTATCTGATATCTCTGTCTTACTTTTTAAAGTTTATATATATAAATCAACAAAAAGTTTAAAATAAATAAATTACGAGAGAAATAAAATTAATTCCTTTATATCATGCTCTTTAGCCAATACTTCCCCTATTGCTTAAATGCTTTAATCTCCTATATTGTTATTACTACATTATTCATTAATTTTTATATTAATTTATAAATATTTATTTAAAATAATTACTTAAGAAAAATCTACAAGCTTTCCAATTTTTTACACTCAGAAATTCCTTTACAAATATGCATTACTCCTTAAAATCTAAATTTATTTTAGCTATTTATATTTTATTAAAAAAGTTAGAATGTGAACAGCTTTTAATAAATTACCTCAAGTATAATTATAATTTAGTGAGATTTTTCAAACTCATCAATTAAGTTTCTAAGTGACCCATACCTTCATCGCTTATATTATTTCCTCTTTTTAAGAATTGTTTTATTAAATATTGAATTAAATTTTCTTTTAATTACTCAAAAGATAAATTCAGTATTTAAAGAGATTTGCAATAGCTAAGATTTCCTATAACCTTAATAAAGAATTCATCATTTATATTTGAATTGCTGTTTTATATAAAATTTTAATTATCTATTTATCTTAATTAATTATGATACTCAAAAGAAAGTGTCAAATCTGTAAGTTACTAACATTTGATTAAAGATTCTTCTAGTTTTGTAAAATTAAATTTCTCTATTTAGGAATTACTTTTATTAAAAGGGAATTAAAGATTTCTTTACATATAACTTATAAAAAATTTACTTATTATTAATAACTAATTATTTTAGAGGTTTATATATCTTTTCTGTTATCTTTAAATTATAATAAAGCATATTAGATATGATAAGAATTAAAATATTGAATTTACTTAATCAATTGATTCTATTTCCATTTTCTATTCTAATTTTATTTTATTTTTAAAACTTTTACCTTATTCCTCTTCTTTATTCGTTCTTTCTTTTAAATTTAATTAACTTATTTCAAATCTCTTTTCTAGTATCCAAAAGAATATCTATTGTTATCTTCATTTATTCTATCATTACAAAAAGAATTTTAATTTTATCTACTCAGAACTTATATTTTTCCAATTTAGTAATCTGGAAGTACATAAAAATTATAGGAAAATGATCAAAAATATTTAATTTCAAAGAATTAACTCTCTGATAATAAATAAACAAAATTATATTTTTATCGCTTTTATGTATTAGTCTAAAAAAATTAATTAAGTATTTTTTTAAAGAAAATACTTTTAATTATTTAAGAATAATAAAAATACTATTATTATCTCAAATAAAAATACCTAATACTTGATTATTAATCTATAATAATATATTTTCTAATCATCCTTTAAAATACTTCTAAGATCAGCATTTGAGATTTCTGTATAATCTAATAAAACTATTATGAAAATATCTTTAACCCCAAATATAACTTAAACTAATTCTTTATTTCTATTTTCATAATCTTAATTTTAAAGTTCTCCTTTTTTATAATAGTAGCAAATAGTAATTTAACCTTAAAAAATCTGTAGGGTGAACTTTATTTTCATTTCACCATCTTTTAGTCTTTCATTAAATGACTATATATTTCAAAGAAAAAAGTTAGTTTTAATGACAAAAATATTCTAAGACTTTTAATAAATAATAAACAAATTTCATAAATAATTATATTTGAACTTATTATCCTTTTATTATTTATATTTCTTTGCTATTTTTTCTTTCTTATTGTTTCTTGTAAATAAAAGTAAATTGCAGTTTATTAAATAATGAAGATTTTAAATTTTTAAGAGTTATGACTGAAAATGTAAGAATTAATAATGTTAAATGGGCTTATTTAAATAAAATCAATATAAAGCAACTATTTTCTCAGAGGTTTTAAGTTACTTGAAAAAATTTCCAAATTAAAGAAGTAAAAGAAGTAATGAATAATTAAATAATAAATTAAATAAGTATTTCTATTAAGTAGTAATTTTGTTATGCTCTAATTTAGTATATTATTATTCCTAATCTTCAATAGTAATTTAGTTATAGGTTAACAAACTACTTCTATTAATGCAGTCTACTCTCCTTTTTATTTAAATAAGATAGATTTTCAAGATAATGAAGGAGTTCCTCTCAAAATTTAAGTAGCCAAATAAGTAGATTTAGTTTTTGTTTCGACAGGTTTTAATGGTTTATTAGTCATTAATTCATAAGGTCAAGATAAGTTATTCTAAGCACCACTAGGAAATAATTATATAAATTCATTTGATGTAACTAGTAATGGTAGATTTATCATTTTAGGATTGAAATCTGAGATAAGCATTTACGAGTTCATTAATCCTCTCAATAATACAATAGAAAAATAATCTTTTGTTGAAGTAGGATCTAAAGCTTTTCCAACAGAAGTGTAGGATATAATATATTTAGAGAGTTAGAATATAACAGTAGCAGTAGGAATGTTAGGCGAAGTTGTAGTTTATGATGTATATTAAATGGATAAAATAAATATTTTAGCTAATTATAACACTTAATCACTTTAAATCACTGGCGTTTCCATTTCTGATGATGGAAAATGGATATACTTAGGATGTGATATTGTGGGAGTTGTTGTATTAAAACTGAACATTATAGAATCTATCAATCCCAATACTTAATAAAATGAAAGATAAGGAGAATTACTTCTAGCAGCAAAAGGAATGGGCTATAGAAAATCATGGTCAGTTATTGCTACGCATGATTTTCAGTATATATTTGAAATAGAAAATTGGTTTGGTATATTCTATGCTCCTTTTTCCCACGTAGTATCAAGCAATCAAGATAAATACCCAATAGAGCTATCATTTTAACCCTACTGGCCTTTTTCATCTATTAGTCCTACTTGTTATGTACTTATGGTTTCTTCTGATAATAAATTATTGTTTGTTGGAGCAAGATCATAAGGTATCTTTATATTTGATATTAGTAAGCCCAACAATTTCAGATTTTATCAGTAGATAAAAGTTGATGCTCTTGCTATGTCAGTAACCCTTTCAAAGACAGAATAATATTTATATTTTTCAAATTCATTAAGTGTATATACCTTTGTTAGAAATAAACCAAATTTAAATAATGAATTTCCTAATATCTTTAATACTCATTAAGCCTTTTAATTTGATATGGAAGGAATTTATAAATGGAGATGCTATATTGACCCTACTAATAATTACATAATTGGTGCTTTTGATTATTCTGGTTTTTATATAATTCCTTTCTATCAAGATCCTTATAAACTGGATCCTGATAATGCTATTAGGTTAGATATTGAAGCTGATTCGGCTTAACTAGATTCTAATAATAAATACCTATACATTCCTAGTCTTTTCTCTAAAAAATTGCTAACTGTATATTAGATAAAACCCGATGATGATGATCCTTAGAATTCTTAAAATATATCAATTACTAATCCTAAAGAAGTGTACTAATACAATATCGATACAGTTTACATGTCAGAATAGATCATATTTAGTAAAGATAGACAATATGCTATTATAACTTATTCAACAGGATTATTACTATTTAATTCTTCTAATCCTCTTAAATTTGAATTAACTACCTATTGGTTAAATCCATCATTTATGCATGGTGAGAACTAAGGAGCAATCATCACAAAAGATAACAATTGGATCCTATCCACAATAAGATCTTATGGTATATATGCTTTAGATGCATCTAATAAAAATAATCTAGTTTTAACAGATTATATTGAAACAAGGGGTGGTGAAGGAATCGAAATATCTCAGATATACGATTACTATGCTTATTTCACAGATGGAATTAAAGGATTCGCTATTATTGATTTAAGATCGCTACCTTAGATAAATATAATCTCAAGAGTATAATTACCTGGGTGGACATAAATTGTTTAACTTTTAAAATAAGAATAATATATACTAGTAGGGAGCATGGAAGATGGCATGCTAACATTAATAGATATAAAGAACAAGAAGAAACCTAAAATAATTAGTTCTTACAGAAAAGATAAACAATATGTAGTATCAATGTGTATTCCACATAACTAGGAATTTGTATTTATGAGTAATCCTTAGGGAATTATTGCTCTCCCGTTGGTTAGTAGAATAATGATTCATACAGAAGTTAATGAAATTATTATGAAAGCTGGCAATAATATTACTGTAAAGTTCGATTAATAATAGGCATTATTAAATACAACTGGGTTAGAAGAAAATGATTTTGTTTTTAAAGTAGGTTAGATTATATAGCTTAGTTTTGTAATATTGTACCCTGAGGTAGATATGAGAATAGCTGCAGTAAATATTTATGAAAATTACCAAGTGTATAACCTACATTACTACATGGTTTTTGATTTCTCTTTTTAGACATTAATCATGAAAATTGATAAATAATTATTATCTTCAGAAAGAGAAAATGTATAATTAAATACTATTTTAATTTAAACTTTTATTCCTTTATCAGCTCAATCCTTTGTCTTCACTGCTAACGACAATAATGACAAAGCTATTACATCTCATAGTTAAGCCTAGCTAATGTTAGACTATTTATAGTAAGTTAATATTTTAGATGATAAAAATACCCTTCTTTTCGGATTTAATCCTAATAAATAATAAATCTTTGATGAAGGGTTCTTAAAGAATAAGATTCTGACTAATGTTTTAGATTAAGATTTTGATAAAGTCTCAAAGAAATTAACCAAAAAAGTAAAAATTGTTCTAATTTAGTCTTCTTTTATAAATCCAGTTGTTTTTTATGTAAAACCATCATTATTTTTCTACATTGATTATAAAACTCCTTACATTGAAAGCTTATCGAAATCAGTTAGCATAGAAATATAAGCTGACATAAAAGATGGTTAATTTTATTTCTAAAATTATATTGGAGTAATTTAATCATCATCTGATGAGTAAGATTACCTTAGATTAGAAGGGTAAATTGAAGTAATTAATAAGATATTATTATAAAAAATAATATTTGCTAATAAAACAACTATTGATATGAATAATCCAAAAAATTCAACATAAAAAATATAAATAACTATTTCTGATAATATAAATTATCCAATTACCTTCACTCGATCAATTAATAGATGCAATTTCATAGTCCTTAAATAATAATTATAGCAGAATCCTGAACTATCTCTTTAATTTTAAGTGAATAGGATGTACTCTGATTCAATAGTAAGTATTGAATCTGAAGTTTCAATAATATTTGCTGAAAATTCATTCATTGCTTCTGATGCATAGGGGATTAAATATTAATCAGCTTACACTACTTCAGATATAGATGATGAAAGCAGCTATAAAGAAATCACACCTGAATTTTGGCTTCAACCTGAAAGCGAGAATAAATGTTCTTATCGTGGCTCCGTTTCTTCAGCTAATTATCTAAAAGTATATCATTTTAGAGTTAATGCAACTGATGGACATACTTACTCAATTGGCAAATTTACTTTGAAGATATATGGAGTACCTTTCTCTTATATTTTTAATCTCCTCTTGAAGATTTTAGGTCCTTTCTTTGCTGCAATAGGTATCTATTAAAAGAGATATATAATTCTGAATATGATTTTTAGAAATAGTGTGCAATTTGATGATGAAATAATAGAATGTAATTTACCATATACCAAAAAAATAATATTAATTGGCAAAACTCTTCATGATTCCAAAATTCTAACCAATTTATTGTTTGCAAAGGTAGAATAATAATTTGGCAAAAAGTAAAAAATTTCAAATAGTGATAATGAAATTCCCTAATCTAATATTTCTATGACTGATCTACATCATCCTTACAGTTAAACAGTAACTTTCAATAATGAAGAAGTTATTAAAAAAGTAGAAAGTGAAAGATTAAGAGTACCTATAAAGCTACCTAAAATTTCTAACATAAAAAAGACAATAGCCTTACTTGACCAATAAAAAGCTCATATCCCAATACATCCTATAGAAAAGCTCTATCTAAAGTAAAATGGTAGTATTTGTATGTCTAAGATTATAAAAGATTTAATATCTGCTAACTTTACCACTACCCATGTTAGAAGTTTATCTGCATCCCATAGCTATGCAGCTGATTTGAAGAATGTCAATTCTAGAATTTACAGAGGAATAAGAGCATAGTCTTCTAGATAATTACTACTTCTTGATAAGAGATCATAAATTGTTTATGAATTTGTAAAGCAATATACCTACAACAATTTACATAAATCATAAAATGATTGGTACAAAGCAATTGTATATATTTCAGATATATAAGAGACTGATTAAAACGGAATTTTAATCACATTCCCTTAGCTATCTATAATTTGTGAAAATTTCTTGAAAATACTCATAGAATTAAAACTATTTTCATACGAAGACTAAGAAAGAATCAATAACTATAATAAAATAATTAAAGAATCAGTGAAGAGAAGATTAAATATTAATTTTTTCCTAATAAGAGAAGTCCTTTATGGTGATGCATTAGGTTTCTCTTCATTTATCCCATCTATTTTGTAACCAGCAGTAGGAGAATCTATCCATTTAAATACTCATGAAATCAAACACATCACTGCTTTCAAAAAAGGAAATTATAAAAAATGGGTAAGATGTTTCATGAAATTTTTTAACTTAGAATATAATAAATATGGTGTATCAAAGAATATTAGACTCCCAACTTGGCTATAATTGGACTAGAAACATGGTGTTTTGATATTTTAAGGAATTCCTACTACTGAAGATATAGAAGAAGTTTTAATAAGAATTTATGATATAAGTGGATATGTAATTAAGTAATTCATATTGAAAGTAATAGAGTCTTAAAATAAAAATAATATAAAAGATGATTCTGTTTTCTCTATCCCAAATGAGAATGATTTTGAATAGACTTCATTCTCTTAAAAATAATAGAGAATATCATATAGTATAAGAGCCTCTTAAGACAAAAGAGAATATTTTAAAAAGAATAGGGCATTTAAAAGCTCAATGTCACCAGATTAAACTTGCACTAAACTTAATTCTGATTTGAATAGCTTCGATACATTAAATCTCTAATAAATTTCTATGATGAAACCAAAAGGAAAAGAGCCAATTAATATTTAACTATACAACTTTTTAAAGAATGACAATAATAAAAATATAATTGAAGAATCATTAAATGAGAGTAAAGCAAAAAACAATTTTACAAATTAAGCAAATACTCTTTAAGATACTAATGATTTTGTAATTGAAGGATCTCTTCAATATAATGTGTTTTAGCAATAAAATGATACCTAAATGCAATTTGATACTCATTAAGAAACTAAATAACATTGAAATATTTAATCTAATAAATTTATAAAGTGTAACTTTTTATTCAACTAAATGTGTATTTATTATTAAAAAAGAGATCTTGACAGATAGATAGTTTAATCTCTTTGAATTATTATTTCATTTAATTTTTTTGCTTCCTTTGAATATAATATTTTTTAAACAAAATCAAGATTTAAATTTTTAAAAATATACAAGAAAGAATTTTAAATAAAAGTTAATTAGTTAATTAATTAAAATAAATATATCATTTTATATTATTTATTAAGTAATTTTATCAATTAATTTGAAAAAAATCTTCTATGAAGCAAAAAAATTTAGATTTAATGGTAATTTTAAAATTAAATTAAAATTTAAAGCATTTTAATAAGATTATTAAGATCATATTATATAAAGGTTTAATAAATATAATTCAATAATTTATATTTTTAAAATCTCTATGCATGAAGATGATATCTTTTACTATAATTTATAATAAATCTTTGATTTATCCTCAATATAGTTAAATATGTTACTTAAATTATTCATATTTATATCTTTCCATTAATTATCTATTGAATACAATTAGTGAGTTAATTAATCCATAATAAAAATAAATTGATTACAAATAAGATTTTTTTAATATAAATGAAAGAAGATTATTTGGATAAGTAAGAAGGTAAGCAAGTAGGCTTTGAGTGAAAAAGTTATAAACTCCTTATAAACATACACTAAATAACGAAGCACTTTGATTTGCTTACTAATTTACATTATGATAGTAAAAATTTATTAAATTATGCTCTCTGTTGTTAATGAGTTTAAGGATATATTTATAGAATTTAAATCATCTGAATTGGATCATGTAAGAATCCTTGTGCTTAGGATCGGCCAATCTGAAGATGGGCATATTTTGAGTACCATCCTAAAATTAAAATAATTAGAAAATATTAATAAACTTCTATTATTTAATTTAAAAGAATATTAGTTACCCAATGAGCTTGCTTGTGAGTAGCGAATCTTTGAGAAATTAAATTAGGAGCCCAATAGCAATCAGCTTTTAATAAGTGAGCGGGTTGTCTACCGTACCACTTGGTGGCTTCAGGAACGCTGTTTAAAAATTAAATTAAATTAACATTATAATATAACCTCAGCACTTATTAAATTAATTTTCATCGATTATCAAATTTAAATTTTAATTTCTATAATTTAAATTTGATAATCCAAATATACTCTAATCAATAGCATAATAATTTATTTTTTATTTTTCTGATAGGAGTTTGAAAATTAGTTTAATGAAGATATGATATGAGCAATTCTTACGAGTTTTGAACGGTGGGAATTCTGATGTATCTGAGTGCCTTCATGACATTGTCATAACATCTGACATCCCAACTAAATTATTATTAAAAAGAATCAGTTAAATAAGGAAGGAATTTTTGTATTTCTGCAATAATCTAATATAATTAATTGGATAATCAAATTACTGGTGCCATCTATCAGCAGCACCGACAATAGAACCGTGACCACTGAAGGGGAAGGGATTACCCAAATGATCTAAAACCTTAGCAGCGAAAACGTACATAACGAAAACTCTAGCGTAGAAGTTTCTTAAGGGGAGCTTTTATTTTAATCAAAATTTTATTAATATCTATAAGTTAATAGAGTACTCAATTAACACTTTCAAACAATCAATAAAATCCCATATCATTTAGATTAGATATCTATCATTTCTTCATTATTTTATTTTATCAATTCACTTTATTCTATCACAATTTAAATTATATATTTCTAAGTTTTCCCAATCGATAATATTACATTTAGAAAACGATTAAAAGAATATATCGATTTCCAATTTCAACTAATTAATTATCCCATAAATCAGTAAATACCAAGTGATTTAGTATTGACATTCTACTATTATCTTTTTATATTTTAAAGCCTTGTTTTCTATTTTGCTAATTCATTCTGAGATTTATTTTCATTTATGAAGCAATTTTGATGAATGAATTAATCCTAATTTTTATTGCTTTTTATTATTTTTAAGATTCAATGTTCTACTTTTATTGTATTGATTTAATAAAATCTAGAGTATGCTGCAATATCTTTCTTTTTAGGTCCAGAAACAAAGAAATAAATTTTGTTTAAGAATTGTGATTGTATTCTTTGTATTAATTGGTTTAGTCCAAAAAGAAGAAATTAGATATTCTATCGAAATGAATGTATCGATCGTAGAAATCAATCAATTGATGATATTCCTTTATTAACACGAGATTCTTAATCGTTTGAAATGTTAGTTGATATTAAATTTCCTATTATTTTTTACTTCTCTGAGAATCAAGTAAGAGAGACCGAAACCACCGATGAACTTTTCATAAGTCCAGTTTCTGTAGTAAGTGTGGTTGGGAGGGATCAAAAGATATCTATCAACAGCTTGATTGAAACTAAGAGCTTGTAAAGGTCTCAACATCTATTTTCAAATATAAAATTGCATTAATCCAACATGTTTAAAGATATTCTATCTGTTTTAATTTCATTAGCAAAATTTATTTGATCTCTTAATCCTATCTATAGGTTATTCCTTTGTAAAATGGAAAGATATGCTTGGCTTATGTAAATTTTTTTAATTTAAAATGCTATTTGATTTTGAAATCTATGAAATGGATTCAATTTTAGGAGTTGATAAATTACCTTAGCGTGATCATTCTTGAATTTTTCAGAGGGTTCGAGGAAGTATTCTTGAGTCTTTCTGTTGAAGACAGGTGAGAAGTTTTCATCATCGAAATCTTAAGACTTCAATTCGATGTTAGCAATCATTCTATCATCGTAAGCATCCTAATCAATTTTTGTAATTATAAAGAGATATAGTTAATATTGCAAGTGATGATGCCACAAATCTCAAGAGAAAATTTGTGGTTTTTTCATTTATAATAACGATTCAATGTTTCTAAAATATTTTATTGTCATGAAAATTGTTGGCTTTTTATATTGCTTAAAATGGAAATAATTTAGTTTCAAATGCCTACGGCTTCTTCTTTGCTATTGAACCACAACTTGGCTTATCCTTCCTTGACTGGCATCTCTTTCTTCTTTTGTATTAAATTTTCTTTTTTTTCTTGATTTATTTTATTTATTCACTTTGATAAATTTCCTTCTTTTTTCAGATTTATTTTATTTTTCTTTTCCTTCTAATTTTTTCCCATCATTTTGTTATTTTTACCTTTTATTCATCATTCTCATACATATTTTGCATGAACTGTCATCATTCTCTTTGAAATTTCCTTACATATTTCAAAGAAATAATAATACTTAATTCAATGATTAATTAAATATCTTTTAGATACATAGACATATCCAATGCATTTAATTCATTCAATTTATATATAAATAAAATCAAGCTAGCTAATAAATAAACAAGCAGGTAAAAAGCCAACACTCATATCTATACATTTCTTTTTTCTTGAAAAGATCCTTTAAAAAGTATTCAATATCAAGAAATTTGGATTATATTTTTTTTAAAGAAGATTAATTAAATGCTATTGTGATATTGAATGAGAGTGCGAATGAATATTTGATTTTATTAATTAAGTGATAAAGAATATTGTATTTGAGATTAGTATACAAATTAATTAATTAATTGTCTTGTTAAACAATAAGAAAGAAGAAATTAATTAATACTTCTTCTTATCTAATTTTTTTTCTTTTTCATGACTATCTATATTCATATTTTCTTGTTAATTTATTTTTTGTTTAAGATATCCATAAATTTTTATATCATTTTATAGAAGAAATAGAAGTAAATGTAAAACGCTTTCCCTGATATCACCGATTCTCATCGTGAATTTTTAAAAAAGCAAGGTTTGAAGGCTTATCAACCTAGTCCCCTCCACCCTGAGCTCAATCCTTTTAGCACTAAATGTACTTAATTAGGAAAATAAATATACATAAATATTCTCATAGATATATTTTAAATGCTATTATCCTTCATCAAAAAGATTAAATATATAAGAAATTTAGCGATTTTCCTTTACAAAATGAACACTAGCATATTATAAATAGCAAGAAAATTATTTTAATATAAAAATCTAAATTGGGATATGAAATTGATGGTATTTGAATAGGGATCTTATCTAGGAATAGTATAGCTAAGATTGCATTTTAATTCAATTGAAAGATTATTGATGCAAATAAAATCCTAGAGATTGTTGTTAAATAAATAATTTCGAATATATTTAAGATGAAAAAAGTTTTAATTATTGAGATAATTCGTATTAGAGTAGAATAGTTAAAAGCAATCATATAAGATTGTATACAATAAATTTATAAAACATAGACTATAGTATTATAATATTAAGTCTTCTTTTGATATTCTTAAATAGATTGGGCTACTAATGCATTGATTTTTGGTATCTCAGTTTTGGGTAGAAGACACGCTCTTAAGGTTGGTGCTCCTCGTATTTTCTGGTCTGCTAGTATTGTTGCTATTCCTCTTTTTGCCCTTCTCTCTAGAACTAGAGTTGACTCTCTTGATGAAATTTGTGGTGCTAGGTAACTTATAAACATATTAATAAAATTACTACATTATAAAAAATAAAATTGTTTAGAATATAAAATATCATTCTACTTAGCAATAAAATAGGCTATGTATATCATTAAAATAAATAAAATAATAAATTCAGTAGATAAATTTGTTTAAAAATAAGTAGTTATAAGTAGAATTAAAGTTTTTTAATTAAATTTATAGAAAATCTCTTGAACAAAAGCTTGAATAAGCTCCCATTACTAGAAGAGCTTGGGAAAGAGCATTATAAACTAATGCCGAATATCAACAAGAACTTAAGCATCAAATTCAAGATTTATAAGCTGAAATTGCTATTAAAAAAGCTGCCAATTTTGCTAATTGAAATTTTAAATAAAAGTAATTCAATGTATTTTTATGACTAAAAATATTTCTGTTTTGCATAGTTATTTCAAATCGCTACTAATCATTTATAAAACAATCAAACTACCTCTATAAAAATATCAAATTATTATTTGATATGGGTTTATTTTTAAATTATCTCTTAGATAAATAGAAATAAATATTTTATGGTTTTAATTTTATATATTAGGATAATTGTTTCATGATTTGAAACTCTAAACTAATTTAATTTTTCTTTGAAATTTTTATTATTTATAATTCTTAATCAGGTTTCCTCAACCTATTTTATTACTCATAAAAATATAAAAATGGGAAACATAGACTACCTTTTTCCAGATAATTAAAATAAAAAGTAATATTGATTTTCAGAAACTAAAATAATTATTAAAAATACTTTAATAAAAATAAAAAATAATTATCAAAACATCAATCAATATCCTTCAGACAATAACAATATTTAAGAAATATGAAAGAATTAGATATTTAATTTACTACTTTATTATTTTTTATTGAGAAAAATTTAAAAGATATAAGCTATCATTAATTGTAAATTATTTTTAATCATCTAATAAATTTTTTAATAGGATTTTACAATTACTACTTTTGAAAAAAGTTTGTTTTGTTATAAAAATAGATTAATAATATAGTTAATCAATAAAATAAATTTTAAACTTTAATACACCTTACAATCAATAAGATTATCGATAATAAATGCAATTATAATTTTGAATTAGGAATTAAGAAATAATTAAATCATTTAAATTGAATTAAAGAATAAAAATCGAATTTGATGAATTTAAATAAATTTTTTAATTAAAATAATGTTGAGTGAGGCTAATCTATCTTTTTAATTTGTTTAGTTAGTGAGTTATCCATAATATTAATGATATCTATCTATCTCTTCATATTAAATTTTAAATTAGACTATCATGTAATAATATGACTGGCATCAATAACTTTTGATTTAATAATCTTTAAGATTACATTCCTTTTTCTAATTCTTTGTAATTGTTATTTTACTTATTTTCTTTCTCATTTTTAAATATTTAATGCCCTTCCTTGCTTTTGCTTATTTTTCATTTTGTTTGGAATTGGTAACCTATCTTAAATTAAAGCTAATATAATTGTATCAAAAATCCCCCTTGCTCTAATATCTTGAATGATTGAAAGTAATTAAGATGAAATTGGATTGAAAAGATAATGTTTGGTTAATTTATGACTTGCTTTTTCTACTTTACTATACTTGATTAAAGCTATAAAGACAAAGAAAACTTGGAATAAGATTGAATGTATAATTTAAGTATATATTTATAATATAGTAAAGAAGCTCTTCTCTTTCTTATAAATGGATAGGTGTCTAATTGCTAAATTTTCTATCTTTTTGGCTAAATAAAGATGGATGGATGGCTGATATAATCGCGCTTGCTTGCTAAAAAATAAAAAGAAAAAAAATAAATAGCTAGCTAGCATTCGTCCTCTATTTTATGAAATGGAATGTTGATAGAATCCGCGGAGTACTTACTTTCTAAGCTCCTAACTAAAGTAAAAAATTGCTTTGCTATCTTCGATAAAAAGAGAGAGCTTAATAACAGTTACTTGATTGATTAGTTAATTAATTAATTATTAATAGAACTGAAATAGATTTCCTTATAGAATATAATAAAAAGATAAATAAAACAATAAACTTGATGGAGATTGATTGATTGTATGATATACCCTTGCTAGTTTAATATGAAAATAGAAAGAAAGAATTAAGGCAGTGAAAAACAGTGTAGTCTTTTCTACAACAGCTACCACTGCTCTTACTTCTTTAAAATTCTATGAATTTGTTGTTGATTTGATTGTATTGATTGTTCTTAAAGTTATTATCGAGAGTTTCTCTAGCTACTTATTAAGTTATTTATATATATTTAAAGAGAGAGTGAGTACGTACATACATTAATCATGCTGTTCTTTCCTTTGTCTTCCTTCCTTTTAATCTATTTATCTATTGAAGTATTTATCTTACTATTTATGGATGGATGGATGAGTTAATGTTCACATCAATTCTTTCCTAGCTAACTTAAAAATTCAGAGTTGCTTTGAAGAAGGTTTTCGCTTAATTCATTGTTGGTAATGCTGTTAGCGCCATTATTACTTACTGCGGTAACATTATTAACCTACTTATCATCTTCATCATCTTCTTCACCCCACTTTGCAATGTCTGCTCTTCTCTCTTCTGAATTCTTGTAACCAGCAGAGGGTGATTTGGAGTGCTTTGATTGGGATCTTGACTTTCTCTTCTTTTTATCCTTATCCTTCTTGTGCTTTTTATGAGAACTTCTGGAACGGGAATGTCTCTTTTTGGAGTCCTTTTCGTGCTTGTCAGATCTATCCTTATCCTTTCTTTTTTTCTTGGATTTGTCATCATCTTCAGATCTTGAGCGAGAACGAGATCTATTCTTATATTCAGGATGCTCTTCGTACATTTATCTGAACAAAGATCTTCTGAATTATCTACTAATTGGCTTGGAGTGGATATAATTACAATAACCACTTCTCTTGCACTATCCTTCAATGTACTACTTACATTTAGCGTTGGAAAAATCAGTAACAGGAGAAAATTCGGGCTAGAGTTACTATTTATCATAGTAACGAGTCTTCAAGGACATCAAACACTTAAGAGCTTCACTTTCTCTGACATATTTGACGTAGACATTACCCTTCATGTGGTCACCGATATTATCGCAAATGATCAAATCATCTACTTCACCATAATTGGCCAACTCCAAAAAGACTTCCTCATAAAATTCTTCGTAGTGATCCAAAGCCTTTTGAGCTTCTTCTTCACTGACTCTGTTACCTTGGGCCAAAGCCAATTCGGTGGGAGAGTTGGAGTACATGTGCTTTATCAAGATTGTCTAGCTTTCAGAAGGTCTATTGTGGATTCTCAAACACTTATTTTCATATCTACAAGCACCGATTTTAAAGTAGAATGGACAGTTGACTTTGTCTTCTTCTGTACCATACATACGACTCAATTTCTCAGCCATTTCTAAAACTAATTTCTATTTTTTATCAACTTACTACTAATTCCTTACTAACTTTTACTTATCTTCACCTTATAGGCTTACTTGCTTAAGAAAACTATTTACTTTTTACTGCTTAGATGCTATAGAGTTCTTTAACTTTTATCTTTTTCTACCGCTTTTCTTAGTTTTAAGTCTTTTCTCTTTACTTTTCTTATTATTATTTATTATAAAATATCTCTTTGATTCTTTTTCTCTTCTTCTTCCTCTTCCTCCTACAATATTTATTACCCCTCTCTTTTAACTTAAATAGAACAGTCATTTCTCTAATTACAGAAATAAAATCAATATAAATGAATGATATCTTTGACTCTCATCATTTATTCAAAACTCCCTCTAAATCTACTTATTATTATTATTGTTATTATATTAATTGATAACTATTAAATTTGATTAATCTTTACCGATTACTTTTTGAATCTTCCTCCTATCATTTTAAATTCTCAGATTTTTGATTTTATTTCTAAATTATCATTAATTTTATAGTAATTGTTTCTATCAATCAATCAATTAATCTGTCTCCCTCTTTCTCATTTTTTGATAACTATGTTTAAATTATTTAAATTTATTATAAAAATTAATATATATTATTTATATCAATAATAATTTTATTTATATTTTTATTAGGATTTGCTATAATTAAAAAATTAACACCTTTAATTAATAATTTATTTAATTTTACAAAATATTTAGTAAATTATTAATTATTTATTAACTCAGTTTTACACATTTACTAAACTTCTTAGATTATAAATTCCAGTATTTAGGAATAAATTAAAATTAAACCTATATTTATTTTTAATTAATAGTAGAATATTACTTAAATTATATTGTTTCTCCACTTTAAATAAGTATTTTTAAATAAGAATTGGAATAAATGAATAAAAGTGATAATAATATCTCTTAATTATTTAACTAAAGAAATGTATGTAAAACTTTTAGTAATTTATTTTGATTTTGAATTTTTATAAAATTAAATGTTATTTTAACATGTTGGAAATAAAGAAATAGATACTTTATTTACAGAAAGTAAATAAGAAGTAATTTATACTTAGTTTATGATAGTATTTATTATTCTCTTGAAAGCAGAAGAAATACAGTTATTTTTTAATTTAATAGGTTAATTTAACGAAATTATATCACATTTGTTCTTTTCTATGATCGATCATATTTACTTGCCAGAAAACATCTTAATATATCATATTCTTCTATGAAAGCTGTTTGATTTTTCTAAAAAAGTAAAAAATTTTTAACTAAATTAGGAATTTAATAAAATCACTATGAGTTGTGCATATGATCAAATAATAAAAATTCAATCGATTTCCAGCGAAGCGGCAAGCAAAAACTTATAAATAAACTAAAAAAATTATGGATTATTGAGAGTGGTGTAAAATAATTAATAGAGTGATTAATCTTATAATTTGAAAAGAATAAAGCAGCTCACAAATTATTAAAAAAAGAAGGGATTGATTGATTAATAAGGGTAATAAATTATAAAGAAATTTTAATTGTCTGTACACTCCTTAAATTATAATTATTTTTCCGCAATATAATTAATACCCATTAAAAAAGAAAAAGAAAGGTTATCTATTAAAAGGGATATAAATAAAAAAGAAGAACTCAACAATCGACATGGGAAACAGTAATTCTAACCAAGTAAAGATTTAGATATATGGCACATTACATACAAAACTTATCTATTGATCAAAGAATAACATTTCTTTCAAATTATAAATAGCTTTCACCTGAATTGACCAACAAAATTATGGGTGTTTTTAGAAAGATTGATACTGATGGATCCAAATGCATTGATAAAGAAGAAACTCTAAAATTCTGGTACACATTTTACAAAATTCATTTTGAAAACCAATAAAATACTTTTAGACTGAATCTAATCTAAACTATTTTAACCCTTATAAAAAAATAAAGTTTTAAAATTATAATTATATAAATTTAAATAATAGGAAGTCTAATTATGCTAAGGTGAACACAGACGAACTTTTCAAAGCAGTAGATGTTGATAATAGTGGTACCATCACTGAAGATGAATGGATGGAATTCTGGAATTCAGTTAAAAAAGCCGGATATTCTGAATAGGAAATAGAAGAAGAGGTAACCCTTTAATTATATTCATAAGAATAATTATAATTTATAAAAATGATTTGGAATCTTTTGCATATTAAGATTATTTTCCATTGTTAAATGCAAGAATATTGAGAAATAGAATTTTAGAAAGAATACGTTTAATGAGAATTTATGAAAAAATAGAGAAAATCTCACTTAAAAAATCTTTTCTTCCGAATTTTAGGATAGGAAAGAGATATAATCCTTGTCTTTTATATCTGCTAATTTATAAATCTTTGAATAAGGTGCTTCTCTGTCATTAGAGAATACCTTGATTAATTAAATATACTTGGCATAAGAATTAATTAAAAAATATATTTAATTGTTTATCTTTTTGATTCCATTACTGACTAATTTTTTGATAAAAAATTCTAGTTGGAAGGTCTTCTTGAAGGATTCTCTTGGGTATACTTTGACCATAAATGATTTAGTTATAGAGCAAACAACCAAAAACCTTATATGTGTAGCGAATGAACTTCCTTCACTTCTAAACCTTATTTTATAAAAGACATTATTTTAAAAAGAAGCAAACAAAGAACAATCAAACAAAAGTAATAATAAATTTGTTATTTATTGACTGACGGATTCCTATCTCTTGCATATATCGATTATATATTCAATTTCATTTCTTGCTTTTATCTTCAAATTATCGAAAGAAAGAAACTTAATCTTCCTTCCACCATATCCATCTATCTATTATATCATTTCCTATATGTTTTATCTTTCATATCCAAATATATATTGTTTGCTTCTCAGTAGTTGTTTCTAATTATAGATTTTTCAATTTTAATAAATAATAAAATCTTTTTTTAAATTAAATTCAATATTACTATGCATCAGAGTGAATTAAATTCAATAATTAATAAAAATTTACATAATTTGATGAGTAAGAGGCTTTTCTTTTTCCTATTTAATCTTAATTAATTCAATTTTTACTATTCAATAATACTATAATTGATATATTATATAAAATAATTAATATGTTTTATAAGAAACTTTAATCATTTTTATCTGATTTTATTTAATTCAAGTTCAATTTTAGATTTTCAATTTCAAGTAATACCCAAAAATATTTATAAACTAAAAAATCAATTAATATTTTAACTTAAATTTAAAAATAATAAAATTTTGATGAAATAATAGATTTAAATTATATTGTAACCTACTTATTTCAAATTTTGATTAATTAATTAATTTTAATTATTTCATTCTATAAATGTTGTAGTAGTGTTTTCATTTATCCGTTTAGTTTGATGGTTGATTTTTATATAAATATAATATATGCTTGTCAGTTTTTAATTATTAATTAATTAATGAATAGAATTTCAGAAAAGCAAATCTCTCTGATCTTTTATTAATGATCTAAGAAAAGATAGTGTGTCGGTCTGTATTAAAATGTATGCAAAATGAAAAGAGAATATATTGAATTACACTTAGTAATTTGAAAAGATTGATTAGATACAAATTTTATTGATTTTTCATTTTTAAAAATAAAATCTTTGAAAGATTTCAATATAAATATTTAATCAAAATAAAACATCAATTAACTTATACTTAACAAGGAAATAGCAAAGTAATATAAAATAGAATAACAAAAATAAAGAAATGACTTTACAATAAGCTTAGCCCCTCTTAGCAGAATTAGAAACTTTAATTACTTCCAATCAAAATACTCCTAGAGTTGCTGAATTAATTACATAATTAAAGGTATAAGAGTTATTTCAATCTTTAGTATCATGTTTATAATTTAGGATAATATGATTAACACAATATCCTACCATCAATTTAAATTTAACAGCTATTTATATTTATTTATAAGAGTTTATTAAGTTTTATTATTTAAATTATAGAGAATTATCTTCCTTCTTCCCTGCAATGATCCTCTCACCAAGAATAAGAGCGATTAAGAATTAGTAGCTTCTAGTAATAATAATTTATAATTCCCATATTAATCTATTGATGATCAACGAATCAGATTTTATCTATTAGAAATGCTTAAAAATAAGAATAATATTTTATTAAAAAAGGACGTTTCCACGAATTATGTCTTTTACATAGTATTGGATCTAAGAATGTTGCTGCCTTTGAATCAGCAATTAATTATTTAAGAGTTTATTATGAAAACTACCCTAGATTGCCTGCTTCTTAAGATAGAAACTAAATCATTGCTTTGAACCTTTTATATCTTCTTTCATTCAACAAGTATATTGATATATTATGATTTAGACTTTAAGAATACTACTACTAATAATGCATATTTAGTTTTAATTCTTTACGATTTATATTAATTATCTAATTTAAAATTAGGAATACCGAATATCACTCTGCTTTAGAATTAGTTCCTATTGAAGATTTACATAATAATAAGTATATTCATTTCGTTACTGATGTAGAAAAGTAATTAGCTATTGGTAACTACTCTGAAGCTCTCCTTTCTAAAAATAAATCTCCTCTTGCTCACTTTAATATTTTCTTAGATAGAATCTTTGAAACTATCAGGTATAATATTGGAGAAGATATTCTATATTTAGATCAATTTATTATTTTTTAAATTATATGTAAACTATATATCCCAAGCCTAAGTATTATTTAATTATTAATAGATTTGAAATTGCCAGAAGTGCAGAAAGAGCTTATGACAGTTTATCAATTGCTGATGCTGTTAAACTTTTTAATCTTCAAAGTGCTGATTAACTTAGAAACTTCGTTACTGAATAATCAAAATTAGGAGAAGTAAAATTTATTAAATATAATAGTTATTAAAATTTAATCTAATTTTCAATAGGAATAAGGTTATCTTTGGAATCTTGATAGTAAGAGATTAGTTTTCTAACATAAAGATTCTAATAAATAAGCATTATTTAATTCTGAACATCTTATTTCTACTGCTTTGAGTTATGCTCATGAAATTGAAAAAATTGTTTGAAATTAATAAATAAATAAATTTAAAAAATTTTATAATATTTTTGGAACTGTACATAATATGTATGTTTGTTTTATCTCATATTTCAATTCTATTAAATTTAATATCAAAGATCAAAATGATGCTCAATCAATCAAAACAACAAATTTCATTTAATGTTTCAATAATTAAATTAATTAAAAATTTTATTTGAATAATTTCGACAAATTTCAATAAAAAATAAGAAATTTTGTTAGAATAATTTAGACAAATCTATTAAAAGAATTACAGTCTAACACATATTTATATTTGAAATACTGTACATATAAAAATTAGTAATTTTAATATTTATAAAGAAGATTAAAAGTTGTTGTAGTTATTGTATTGTTTGTTTGTGAGGGAGAGTGTATGTCAGTTGGGTAAGTAGGCAGTAAAATATAAAGTGCCTAATATAATATTTATTGCAAATCAAAGTTTGCTCTATTTATTAATCTATTCAGCTTCAAACTTAGCTTTAAGGATGCTGAGTTCTTCCTAATCTTCGAAAGCAATATCAAGAACTTCGATAATATGCTTGACAAACTTAAAACTATTGTTTTATTATATTATTTATTTAAAGATTTTTTAATTTAATTAAATTAAATTACTCTATATTTTTCTTTATTTCTGGAGTAATGTCTTCAGCGTCTTTACGGTTTTTATAAGGAAGGATGATTCTTTTTTATTCAATTAATATTGTATTAATAAAAAAACTATTTTAATGTTTATTTAATTTACGTTTTAATTCCATTAGCATAAGCTGCTAAAACCTTTTCTTTAATGCCACCTACTGGGAGTACTAATCCCTTTAATGATATTTCACCAGTCATGGCAATATCACATCTCACCTTTCTTTATGAAAGTAATGAAAGCTTTTTTTTTAAAATAATATTTTTATTTCATATTTAATTCATAAAAATATATTTACCAAAGCTGTAGTAATAGTAATACCAGCAGAAGGGCCATCCTTAGGAGTGGCAGCAGCAGGAAAGTGAACATGAATATCAACTTCATCGAATAACTTCTTAGTTTAGAAAATGGAAGGATCCTTCAAGATAAAGGAGATATTATTCCAATTCGATTTAATCCAACCTATTGCTGTTTAAATAGATTCCTTCATCACTTCTCCAAGTTAACCAGTTAGGCTTATTTTTCCTTTTGTTTGTTAAATAAATTTAATAAATTACTCTTATAATAAAAATTTGAAGATATCATACCACTTCCTTAGCTCATACTTGATTCAATAACAAGAATCTTTCCGCCTACTGATGTGTAGGCCATGCCAATTGCAATACCAGGAGAATTAATACGATCCCTAATTTCTTCTTCATCATAGATTTCTATACCTAAAACATCTCTCACATAATCAGGAGATATTTTAACAGAATTAAATTCCTTTTTATTAAAAATAAATTTTAAAATATGAATAAAATCTAAAATAATAGTTACTGGAGTAGCCACTTTATCTTTATTTTATTATTTGTGGATAGAGTATTTTACTGCTACACTTCTGCAAACAGAACCTATACTTCTTTCTAATTAACGAACACCAGCTTCTCGTGTATAAGATTTAATAATCAAATCAACAGAGTCTTTGTCAAGATCAATAATACTTTAATTAATACCATTTTCTTCTATTTATTTTGGAATTAAATATTTATGAGCAATTTCTCTCTTTTCATCAAGAGTATAGCCAGGTATTTGGATGATTTCCATTCTATCAAGAAGAGGTCCTTGAATAGTATCTAACTAGTTTGCAGTAGCAATAAACATAACATTAGAAAGATCGAAAGGCTAAGAAAGATAATGATCTGTGAAAGTTGAATTCTAGTTAGGATCAAGTACTTCCAACAAAGCGCTAGAAGGATCACCTCTAAAATCTCTATTTATTTTATCGATTTCATCCAATAAAATTACTGGATTTTTTGATTAGCATTTTCTCAAAGCTTAGATGATCACACCAGGTAAAGCACCAACATATGTTCTTCTATGTCCTCTAACTTCAGCTTCATCTCTAACACCACCAAGAGATATTCTTTCAAACTTTCTACCCAGACTATCAGCTATAGATTTACCTTTATTAATTTACAAACAAATTTTTAAAAACTATATGTTTTGTTATTATTTTATTTTACCTAAAGAAGTCTTTCCTACACCAGGTGGTCCACAAAGACATATAATAGTTCCTTTAGAATTTCCTTTAAGGAAACGAACTGCAAGGAATTCTAAGATTCTCTTTTTAACTTTATCTAAACCAGAGTGATCTCTATTTAAGATATCTTCAGCTTGCTTAAGATCATAGGTGTCTTGAGTGGTCTCGTTCCAAGGTAGTTCTAAAATAGTATCAATATAAGTTCTGATTACATTAGTTTCTGCGTTCTAGCTTCTGATACTTTTTAATCTTTGTATTGTTTATAAAAATAATTGGTTTAAAAGATTTGTTGAATTTTTTTAAAATTGAAATTAATAAATTGATTAAATCTAAAGAATAAATAAAATATCTATCTATCTATTTTAATTCCAAATTATTTTTTTTGATTACTCATGATTTATTTAATTATTTTAAGCAATAAATAAATTTAATTAGTTTACCTCTTAAACTCTCTCATAACAGCTTAGAATACATTGTCAGGGAGTTGCTTCTACTTTATTTGCAATTCCAATTATCCCATTTCATCTTCAGGAGATGAGTTAAATCCGCCTATTTCATATTGGGGAGGTTATTGACGGAGGACTAACTGACGTGATTCATTTACCATTTCCTTTTTAACCTTTTTTTCTAGCTCATTTGCAACTTTTAATTCATCATTTTTTGTTCTTAATATTTTGCAGATAGCTTTTATACGCTCTTTAATGTCATTTATTTGAATGATTGTTTGCTTTACTTCAGGTTGAACATCTAAATAATTAGCTACAGAAAAGACTAATTTATTAATAGACTACTCATTCTCTATAAGTTATTTTTTAGGAGGAGCAGCTTCTGGTTTGCAGACTATGTCTACGTAAGTTTTTGCAAGTATACGGAAATCAGAAATGGTATTATCGGATCTGATAACTTTTTCGATATCAGGGGAGATCTCATCTGAAATCAATTCAATATTTGCAATATAATAAGGTTAAGTTTTATCGAAATCAATAACTTTAAAGCGTCCAAATGCGAATGCTCCATAATACCTAACTTCTCTATGATTCTTTTGGTATCCAGCAGTAAAAGTATAAAATGTTCTATCCTCACTAGTGATCTTCAAGATAGTGCCGTATCTTGCAAAATTTTCAATTGTCTCAATTCCCTTTTCCTTAGACAAAGTAGGATCTAAATTAGGAAGAACTCCTATCATGCTGTTGAATTTCTTTGCTTTGTTTTTTAAAAAAATATGTCAGGTTGCTTCAAGTATTAATAATGATAGGTAATCTTAAAATATTTGCTTAACGATCTATCACTTATATGGAATATTACAAAACTTTGGAATCAGGGGATTTGAAAATACCATTAGGATTTTAAGTTTGAATAATGTCATTTTGATGATATTTCATTTGAAATAAGTTTTAATTAATATTTTAAAAGATTTATTAAGTATTTTACCATCGTATTAATAAGTTTCTGGAATTCTGATGTTAATTGTTTAATAAGGAAACACTACTCTGTTGTTGACAGGTAGAATGTAAAGTTGCATCTTCTTCATTCTCTTTAATATATTTTTTCTTGATCTGTACTAACTGGCTTATACTACAATTATCTCTTATATTCAGTAAGATTTATAGAACTCTACTTCTCTCTTATCTTTTGTTTCTCTCTGACAAATACAAAATCCTTGTTGCTTAGATTTTTTTCTAATAATCTTTTTTTTACTTTTTTTCTTTTAGAAAGTCTTATTGTTTATTATTTAAATCTTTTAATATTATTAAATCAAAATGCATTACGTTTAGGAACTGATGATAAAATGAAGCGTAATCTTTTATCTGATCGCATGCATGGATGCGTGTTCTATTTTAATCTAATTGCAAGTAAATACCGAAAATTGCGTCATACAATCTCCTCCAAATACAAATCATCATAACTATCGGTAAAATCATCTTACATCACTTTAATACATCCATTCTCTACTTATAAATTTTAGAAGCAAATAGAACAAAAAAATAAGTAAGCAATCCACCCAAATAAAACGTCAAAACCAACAACTAGATTCAACAAAATAAATTATGGCTAGAACAAAAATTCTTAAATCAAACTCAATTTAAAAAATTTTTTTGTTTTTGTTTTTGATAAACTCCTCTCTTTTTTCTTAAATGGGTCACTTTGCTTAATATTTTAAATTATGAAATTAGTAGAATAAATTGCTTAGACATTATGAGAGATGAATACTATGCTTATATTTATAATAAGTATTTTTTTCTAGATTCCTAATTAAATTTTCTTTTACTCAACTTAACATTCTATTAGACGATGGTTTGATTATTTGTGTATTAATAGTTAGTCAATCTTCTTATTATTTTAAAATCAAATTAGAAGAATAATCCAGAAATAGACTCTCCTTCATTAATCCTATAAAATTAATTATTGCGTAAAATATTTGCATCTTAATATATCTTTCTTATTATTCTTTATTATAAAAGTAGAAAAATACGTTGTATTCTATCCAGATAAATTTTGAATTTCTAATTGAAAATGGCTGAAAAAATATTAGTGAGATTAGCTCGTAATTTTGGATATGTAGGCATTATAGCTGGAGCATATTGTGGTTTTTTAGCTAGAGATGAATACAATTTTTCAACTTATGAAAGAATACACGAACTTGCTGATGAATACTATTAAAAATTAGAGCTACTCTAGCTTGAAGATACTTAGCTACAAAAAGAATTAAAAAGAATAGAAACTGAAAAGATGTAAGCATAAAAATAAAAAAAAGGTAGCACTGGTTAAAAACCATAATAAAAGAAAGAAAATTTGTAAGCTAAATGATGCTAATAATTAGATTAATTTAAAGAAAAATAAATGATCAAACATAATAAAGATTTATTTATAAAAGGCTGTATAAAGCTATAATAATATAATAAATTAATGAAATAAAATAAAAATAAAATCAATATGTGTGTAATTGTAAATATAATCTTTCAATATCTATAGTTTTATTCCAAACTAATATATTTTGTTAGCTAATCATTCCATAAGCTAAAATCTTTTAATCAGATTACATTTAATTTATCTTAAAAGTAAATAAAACAACAAGCTTATTGATTTATATTAATATTTTTACACTCTTTGTTGGTAAAGTATGATTCATAAAAAATAACTTTATCTTAAAGAGTATTTAGAAATGTTAAAGATTAAATTATTACAAAAATAATTTTCTTTTAATTAAATCCTTATTTAAAATACCAAAATAAGACGACAGAGAGTGAAAAATATAAGCTAGCATAAATGTTATTTAAATCTCTAGAAAAATAGATATAAAAAACATGATTAAAATTTGATATCAGTGATTGAATAAGCACATAAAGGTTATTAGAAAATTGAATAATATGAATATATTTGTTATATGCGATGATATTATTATAGATTGATAAATGGATAGATAGATGGATGGATAAAAGTCTTGGCTAATTATTGAACTACAGTTAAACATCTCAAGCTATTTACTTTTTAAGGCCAATTTTTGCCTTTTATTCAGGTGCAATTTTAGCAAAGTTATCCATCTATTAAGCATAATAATTTTGGGTGAGAATAGGAACATTAGCAGTACCTCTTTTTTCATAAAGCCCATAATTAAATCCAATGATTTAGTAGATAGGATTTCTATTTAGTAATCTCTAATTTACTAGAGAAATTATTTCTGGAATGATACAAATGAATCCAATTGTTAAGAAAATAAAGAATGAAGAAGTGCTTGAGAAGAAAGCAGCAACCATCTTATTTAAATTTTAATATGATACCCTTGATACACCTGTAGTTTGTAAAATATACATCATAATCACAAACAGAATATAATCAATAACCAATATCCAACTTTTTTAATTCAAAAAATAATTAAGATAATTAAAGTTATATTTTATTTAATTTACTAGTGATAGGAGATATTTGTTGAGTGAATAATCTATTTTTATTTCATTAATATGAATACCGTAAAGATAGCACAAATCTAAGTGAAGCCGTGATTCATAACCACACCTGTACCATCAACTGCTTCTTAAAGGGTCTATTAAAATAAAATGATGTTTATTTAAAAACTTATTTTTAACAAATCTATTTTTTTTAATGTCCAAAATTTTGTTAAATAGTTACGAAAACTGTTATGAGGAAGATAAGAAGGCCTTAACAAAAAGCTATTAATGCTTTGGAAAAGTATCCTGAAACAGATGTAAGTTTCTAAAGACTGCCTTAGAGATAGACTTAAGGATACTCCATTTACTAGTACATTTATATATCAAAGTCAAGGAGATAAAAGAAAGCAGCACCCCAATTAGCAAACATGAATTCGAAGAAGAAGTAGATAACATTACAGAAGAATAATTAACCTGAATACATATTAAAGAAAGCATAAACAAATTCTAAGGTAGTGAAAACTATACTCTTTTCTATCATATACTTACATAATTACTAACTTTTATTATAGTGTTATCTACCATATGAGAGAAGGAGATAGTTTAATTACTTGAAGTTTTATATCTTACCATCTGCATATGGTAAAATACCAAACTGATTTTAATTGTTCTCTTCCTTACAGTAGGCCAAAGCTACATCTGATGATTGCATTAAGGGAATATCCTTTTCACTTGAGCCGATTGCTAGGAAATTAATTTTAGGGGAAATACAACTTTTAATTTGAGAAATTAGAGATGCTTTTAACAACGGATCCATACTCCAAATAACACAGCTCTAAGCATGAAGCATCAAAGTAAAGTATCTAATCTTGAAAACTTGCATTGATGGATCTGTAGAGCTCAACAATGCATATAACACTTTTCCATCTGATTCCATATTATATTTAATTTTATAGTTAGCAATTTATCTCACAATATCAGATTCAAATAGATTGAGTCTCTATTAAAATTATTAAAATTAATATATTTAATAAAGTTTTGAAGTAATTAAAATGGTTTTAGAAGGTAATAATTAATGTCTTTATTTACATATAACTTGAATTGATAATCAATTTCTTTCATAATAGAAGCAGTATCTGCTTAGGATATGCGGAAGGTAGGTGCAAAAGAGTTATCTTTAAAGATGTTTTATTAGTATTAGTAAGGTTGCTCAGTCAAATACCAAGCTTTGACAGATGATTACTATAATCTATTGAAAGGGTCTCTATAAAATGTTTTAAATGCAAAGAGACCAAGATATTCAAGATTACTTTCTATACTTGCTAGATGAGTATCTGCTTAATCTGTTCTTTCCTTTACATTATTTAATACTCCAAAGAATTATTCATCAACTAATTTAGTAGCAAGGATCTAACATGTATATCCTCTAGCTCTGAACTATCTAAGTGTAATTTTAATGCTATCAAATAAGTCTTTGTCCATTACCATCTTTTCCATAACTACTTCAGGATTACCCCTCATTAGAAGTTAACTTTCATTATTTTATCTAGAAATATAACTTGTTTGGTATTGTCTATCACTATTGGCTGCTTGTGAGAAATTAATAGTATATTTTTCCTCTATATTCATTGTCTTTAAAATGTATTGGTTATCTTCATCAGCTTCTTACTAGAATATTTCTAGCTTTTCACAGTACTCCTTCAAAGCAACATCTTCTCTCGATTCTAATGATATTCCGTTCGACATTAAACCAAATTTAAATAATTTAACTACTTGCTATATTTCTCTTTCGCTTAATCCATCAAATAAATGCTTTTCAATTAAAAACGAAGAAATTTGATAAGAAAAATAAGTATTAAATGTGTAAATTTACAGAGTTATTATTTTAATCAAAGCCAATATCATATGCAGTGAATCCTTAAAATTCAGTGTATCTCTCATTAACATGCTCTAGATCTGAAACAATTACATTTATATTACCTAGAAAACTTATCTTTTATCCATCAAGTATTATTTCCTTGTATTTGCTGATTTCTTTCTTCGTTTTATTTTCCGATTCTATTAATAAAAATAAATGTTTAATAATTAGGAATTCTTTGATTTTAATCAATAAATTACCTTGCTCTTTAGTAGGAGTACTCTTATTAAGATCTAATTTATTTTTCTTCTCATCTTCATATTATAATTTCTTAGTACTTTCTGCAAAATCTTTTTCACCTTTAATAATTCTTTTTTAAGGTTTAGGTTCATAGGAAGCTCTATTGATATCTAGAGGTTTCATTTCTTAATCAAATTAAGATGATTATAGTTAGTTCACTTGCTTTTAACTATAGATAATCTCATCCCAATCATCAGGCATCCTATTGATTAAATAAGCTTGAGCTAAATCGATTACACCCAGTACAGGATAAAGGAAAACAGGCAGCAAACTTGTTAGAATAACTACATAATTCATGAATACTTTAAACCACTGATCAACTTACTATAAATAAAAGAAAATATTACTTAGATATGTTATTTTATATCAATAGAAATTACTTTAAGATAAGGATAATTATTTTAAGCTTCGCTAGCAAATTAGCCACCAAGGATACAGAATATAATAGAGAATAAAATGATAAATGTGAATGAAATAAACACATGTAAGCTAATAAAACTATTCAAAGGATGATAAAATGTTTCTTTTTAGAAATTAACACCATTGTATTTAGATTTTTTTGTATGGAACAGTACAATACCTATGATAAATTCAGTGTCTATTAATTAAGAATTCTTTATACCAATATTCTCTTCTCTATTTATTAATTTTTATATTTAATTAATAAAAAAACAATGTTTTCTTTTAATTTACGTAATCTTAAAGGAATTTCCAGAATTTATAGCAGATGATGTAAATGTACCCTCCCATTTATCTCCATAAACAGAAAGTGTATCTTTATTAGATTCAATAGATCCTTAAATATTAAATCCATTACTGATTAAACTAGACTTATCAAGTTATCTTATTTCGCTAGGGACATATTTTCTATCAAATACGACCTATATTTTTTTAATTTGATTTTTACAAAATTTCCTTTTCAATAAAATAAAAAATCTACCTAAGAACCATGATTATTTAAATTAATAAAAAGTTCTTCGCTTGATGTAACTACTATTAATAAATCAGCTGGAAGAAGTTCTCCCTCTTTAACTTTAACTATATCACCTTAACGTAGATCACCTCTTCTAATTGAAATAAATGTACCATTTTAACTCTTTTAAGTGATAAGGTTATCTATTTTTTAGGCTGCATAAAATCTCTTTTTCTTCAAGTTATAATCAATTAATAGCTAGATTGAAATAGAAAATAAGTACAAAGCAATCATACAAGAGAAATTCTATTTTATAAAATCAGATTAAAATTTAATAAAAATTCAACTATTTCTTTTATAATAATCAAAGTAACCTTGATAAGCAAACAATATTAATAATTTATTTAATTAATATTATTGTTTGGTTTATTGAATAAGAAGATAATAAAATAAATAGCTTACTCTTGTATTTTCCCAAAAAATAACTGAGGCTACCACACCGAGGAAGAAGAAATATACATTAATTTTTTTTAATAAAATATGCCAAAGTGTGGATAAGACTAAAAGGAATTTATTGTTTGCAGGAGCAATATTGTTTCTTTATTGAGAGTTGGAACTAGAACTACCAAAAGATATTTTAAGTGGTTTTACTTTAGGACGTAAAAGTTAAGGGTTAGGAGAGAAAAATTTAGAAAAACTGGATTTTTCTTCAAATGGTTTAGTGGATTTTTCATATTAAATTCCATTCCAGAATTTTGAACAAAGTTTTTTACAGGCAGATTGTTTGTATTGGGAAGCATTCTCAAAATTATTTCCATAAGGAGCAACCATTTAAGTATTCTAATCTAATTAGAATTATTCTTATTAATCTTATTAATCTTCATCTTGTTGTAAGATAATTGGTTAGTTACTAATGTGTGAATTTGATTTGACATTATTATAATCGTTAATGAATTTCTAATCATCTTATACAAGAGACTCATTCATCTAAGAATTATTTGCATACATCAAACTCTAATTTCCTTTATACATACTTTGATTAAAATCATCACCCAACTCTTTTTCTATTTTTGGAATTAAAAATATAAATCTGTAAAGATTTTTTAATCAAAAAATACCTCAAGTTTGTATCACTAAATAAAATTAGAATAGATGATTGTTATAATTACTTCAAAAACAGCCTGAAATTAATCAATTTAATACAATTTTAGAAGTAAACAGTGAAGTTTACTATTTGAAGGTTAATTTCAAGTAAAAATAGTAATTAAAACTATCATTTATATTCTTATTTTAGTTTACAGGTAAATTGAGATCAAAAAAATAATTATTACATTCCTCTTCAAAAATGATTTAGTCTCTTCCTACTTTGTGCTTCTCAGCCGTCTATATGATTCTCTGCTTTTCAGGGCTTAAATCTAATTTAATTTTATTATTATTATCAATTCTTTACTTCTTTACAAATACTAATTTAAATTTTAATATAAAATCTATTATTTACTCGATTCGCTTCTTTGATTTCCATATTCGTCTAAATTATTAATAGAATCAACAGCTAGGATTACTCTACTATTCTATTCCTCTTCTTGTTCCGAATGTTATTTCTTCTTTTTCTTTTTCTTTTTAGCTATATATTAATTTAAATGAAATTGATAAGATAATACAAGCCAGCCATTATTAAATAAGATTTAGTATTTTTTAAGTATTTTCATATTGATTAAAATTTCTTTAAATCATTCTAAATAGTGTAAGTAATTGCCTCCCATATAAGCAATTTAGATGATTAGGATTAATTGATAAGAAATTCGAATAACTAAAGGATTTTTTTCTGATTAGCTTGATAAAATTAAATTTCAATTAGAGCGAGTAAAAGCACTGATGAAAGAATAAAAGATCTTTGAAATATTCTTCATTTGAAATGAAAAAATATTTTTTATTTAGACTTATAGATTAATAGTTTCTTTAAATTTTGCATTTTTAAACCTCAATTATAATTTGAACTTTCAAAATAAATTACTTTTAGGAGGTACTAGCTCATTCTGCTCAGTATCAACAAGAGTATTGTTAGGAAGAGTGGTTTAGTAATTATCTGTAGTTAAAAGAGTTTCACCTTGTCTTTAATGATCCTGTTACTACTAGTCTTCTTACAATTAATTTATCAAATTATCAATATCTACTTTTTATTCACTCTGCAAAAGGTTTTATCCCTAATCTATTCCATATTGCGATTGTTGCAAATAACTTTCTTGATTATATTCTGGGTTCACCAGTTCACTATTCATCCCATCTTCATAATCAACAGGTTTTTTTTTCTTCTTTTTCTTCTTTTTTTTCACAGGGGAAGAGTCAATATTATTTTCGTCGTTAATCTACTCCTATGGCTAGGGTGTTTGATCATAGTAAGCTTATTGGTAATTTCCATCTTACATTTACACAATATAAGGTTGCTATTGTTCTTGCAAAATCTAATCAATAGCATCTTGGTTTTATTCTAAATTTTCCTAAACAACTGCTTATTCAATTCTTTTCTTCTATTTAGATGATGTAGCTCTAAATGAATCAAGAGCACTTTCAACGAGTTCTTTATTGTCTATATAAGGTTCTTTTATTTTATAATTATAATAAGTTTAGCTAGAATTTGCAAAATGTTTCCATAATATGATGCTAATGCAACATTCACTAAATTCATCATAAGAGTAACCCTCTTATCATCGCATTTCTAATAGTTTTTAAACTTATTCATATATTTTACCTTGTTATTATTATTAATCTTCGATTTATTATTCTTCATGTCCTTAATCATCTTCAATTTTTTTCTTTTTTTTCTTCTTCTTTTTCTTTCTTGTTGGGTCATTAGGAGCTCCCACTAAATAATTGTAAATAAAATGCTTTATAAAATAGCTTTCTTAACATTTTTAATAATATTTTATATGTGTTTGATCGATCTAGCACTTGTAGTTAATATACTAAACTGAGCAAGGTAGATTTGTTTGTTTGTAAAAAGAAAGGAAATGAAAGAATTACACTGGATCTCCTTTTAGTTAATATCTTCATCGTAATTGATATTATCCTATTTAAATGGTTAAACGAATTGAAGAAGGATTATTTTTTTAAGTATTTTACGATATTCTGAACTCCGTCTTAGTTATATTCTAGCTCGTTGTTGTCCATTATTTGTAAACGACTAGAGTTTTCTTATTTGATTTATTTACTTTTTTTAATTTTGATGGTTATTTTAATAATAAGGGTGTATTTAGCTTATTTTGTTTGACTATTAAATGTTTGCGGGTAGTACGAATCGCTATTGAGAAATTATCTATTTGTAAGCTCAAATAATAGCTTATCAATCGTAATTGGCGATTATAATTTTCTGTAATAAATTATAAGCAATTATATTATCTGAACATACATTTTCTTTTATAAATAGGTATTTATAGATTTTAGATTACTATTGCTTCTAATTTATCAATTCTGATAAGATTGTTATCCTAGATAGTGCTCTTCATTTTAATTATTAATTACTTTTAAATACTTCTTATTAAAATTTGTATCAATGAGTTTACTTTCCTTGAAAAATATCTAAATCATTGAATCAATTAGTTTAGGTAAACATTACTCTTTAAATTCACTAAATAAACTAAATAATATCTTTTGAATTGCATCTTAATAATAATTAATTTTTATTAGAAATCATTTAATTTCGCTCTTAACATTAATTTTATAGTAAAACTGTGTATACTTTATGCCTTTAGGAATATTTGCTTACTCAAATGATTAATAAAAATGACTTTTTTAAATATGTTTTTTTGTTGCTTGAATATAACTAACTGTTTAGCAAAATTTGATTAACAATATCCCTATTTCTTATCCTCAATAATTGTTTTGATTAATGTAAAAATCAAAATTTAATTTAAATTTAATGAATATGAATTATTAAAAATAATCTCTGAATAAGCAAAATTTATCATTATAGATATAATTAGAAATAAAAATTTAGAAATGTATTAAGATTATAATCTTCTTCTTTAATTAATTGATAATTCTGCTATTTTTACACACTCAATATTAATTCCTTATCTATAAGTTATCTTAAGTATTTTTATGCAAAAGCTAATTTTAAATAAGAAGAAATTATAAATTTTATATATCTAATAATGATTATAAATATTATTTAGCTTTATCTCTAAAGAATTAAAAACTTTTTTATTCTACCCCAATAACTTGAATAACTTGCAATAAAAGCATTCATAATTGTTATTTAAAAATCTTTTAAATATTTTAGCTTATTTTTTCAAACACCCGATTTTTTTAATTTTTAAAATCACTAAAAAATATAATATCTCCATTACGATTCTATGATAAAATAAATTACAACAAAGATTTATAAAATTTTAATGAAAAAGTATTTGATTTGGCATTTTGAAATACCTTACAATAGTTAGATAATTTCATTTTACAATAAGTTTTGAAATTGAAGGAAGTGATACATCTTTTGTTTTAATTATTTTTTCTCTATTTTTATTTCTATTATTAATTATAGGTTCTAAAAATTCATCACAATTAAATTGATGTATTTCATATTAACAAACTATTTAAGATAAAATCTAAATTTCTTATAAAAAATGGATAAGAAAAATGAAAATAACTAAATTCACAAATGTAATGATACATAATCATAAGAGAATTCTGAGAATGTAAATTTAATTTCTAAATAATAATATTTAAATGACAAATTTTTCTCCTCCTCTTAAGAATTCTAAGAACAATTTCCCTGTTAAAATATCATCACTAATGATTTTATTATTTATCAATAGCAGATAAATTAAAATGATTATATTCTTAATACAGATCAATATTGCTTAAAAGAATCATTAGTATTGGTTTTGTAAATGAAATTAAAGCTAAATTAGTTAAAATAGTAAATTTAAAAAGAAATTAAATAAAAATAACAAAACAATAATCAAGACATAGCTGAAAACTTAATTATGGCTCTGAGGAATAAGTAATTTAATGATATCAAACTATGCTTAAATAATATGAAAGAATATATTTCTTTTAAAAATAATAACTTTATATTTCAATAAAGTTATAAAAATTTAGATACTTTACTAAATGATTTATCTAATCTATAATAATAATTTTAACAATCAATTGAAAGTGCTTTTAATAAAGAATCAATAGAATTATGCAATATTCCACTAGTATTTTGTAAAAATATTTAAAATTAAACTCAATATGATTCATCAGTTGAATGTTCAAAAAATCAATTAATAATAACAGCATTTAATTTCCATGTTCTTTAACAATACTATTTAGACTATAATCTTAATTAAAAGAAGAAATATAAGCTTAGGTTTTAAATATAGAGCTCAACTTCCAACTTTGCTGTTATAGGAATAATGCAGAAATCGAAAACTGATAGTACATTTCTGACATCAGTTTAAAATTAATATTTCTGTTACTCTTTCAATGGAGTAAATGCATTTGATTAAACGATTGTTTTAAAAGGTAAGCCACTTTTAGAAATTGAAAAGAAAGAAAGTTAATTTGAAATGAGGATAGACTTTGAAAATAATTACATTGATTTTTACGATTATCCATAGATAGAAAATATTAATAGAAGTAATCCTTATTAAAATTTTGAAAAGGTCGATGATTATGTAATAACAATTCTAATGGATGGTAAAAATAGCATTACTCTTTAATAATTTTGTTCTATATAATAATTAGAAAATTTGCTTTGAATAACTAAATTAAAACTCTTAAATTCTCAAAACATCATATATTTAATTTCTTTAATTAAAATTTAGGGTTTTTTATGGCAATAATACTCTTAATAAATAAAATATACATTTTTTTAATAAAATTTATTTAATCTCAGAATTGTTTTTGTAATATCCTTTTTAATTAGAGATAAATGTTCATTATTAATATTATTAACAGTTAAAAATGTATTTTAAATTCAATTTTTAATTTTTTTTATTACAATCCTCATAAAAATTTAATGACACAGAAAATTAAGTATATAAGTAAAATCTCTATACATTCTCACAAATTCTATTTTAAGATAAATATTTTATTTAATATTATAAAGTAAGAATTAATAATTTAAAATTGATTTTTTGAAAATATTTCATTAAGAATAAAAATTAATTATTTAAATTAAAATGATAAAATTTGTTTTAAAAATTTAGATTTATTAGTTAAATTAATTATAATAATACATATTACATAAATAACAATTAATTTTTTGATAAATATAAATAAAATAATATCAAAATTAATCAATCTTTTTAATCATCAAAATAGTTATATCTTCTTGCAACCTCGAGAAAGGAATGCATGTAAGACTAAAGAAAATATACTTTGAACGAGAAATCATTGTTTTTTTCCAGTACAGGCTCATAATTAACCAACCAAGAATAATGATAGGAGTAACTACTTAGATAGAAACAGTAAAATTGTTGCTTACATTTTTCATATTGATTTAATTAGAAACATTTAAAACCCCTTGAAGAGCAGTAATGGCTAGGAAAATTAAATCAAACCCTGTTTTAATTAAATTTAGATGTTCATTATTATTTAAATAACTAAGAGATTGATCATAAAACTGCTAATCACTCATTCCTATTTTGCCATATAGATCTTTATTTGAATTCACATATTCTATATTTTATTTTATGTGTTAAACTAAACCTCTCTTTAAAGTAGTGTTATAATTTAGGTTCTTTTTCATTCTTGAACAATACTTATAATAATCTTTATTTAGATAGCAAGCATCTCTTTCAAATATTTCTTAGACTGCAGTTTTATTTTACTAATTCAAATTAGGGATGCGCTCAATGTCTGATGTAAATTATTATAAACTAGTTTGAACATTTTAATAGTCTTAAATCATGAATTTAAAGAAATATGTTTAATTTATGTATGGATGATTTGGAAATACTTTCTAAAGGGGTTAGTAAGATATTATTAATTCATTAATTGTTATTAGAGAATTATAACCTTATTTCCATTTAAGTATTTTATTATAAATCTTAAAATAATCCGTAATTTATTACCATTATTAATTTAGTAAATAAACTGTTACTCCAAAAAAAGTAGCTCCTAAAATTGAAAATAATAGTGGAATAATCAAGAATTTAAAATATTTCAAGTTCTATTTAACTATTTTAGAAGATATCAAATTTTAGATTTTAGAATTTTTTAATTTTTTTTAAGTCTATTTCCCTGATGAATTAGTATATTTAATGATTTCTATAAAATTTTTATGCAACCAACTTTCATTATAATCTTTTAATAGAGAAATGCAATAATCTTGTTTTATTTACTCAACTTCATTTTCTTAAGGAGATAATCTTGCAACTAATAAAAGTATTCTATTATTGAATTTGAAGATTCTTCTTACAGTGTAAACTGTTATCAACAAAGTTATTGTAAATATTACTCCAAATAATGATATGTAAATGATGCCTAAGTCTTATATCATTGAGATTTTATCGTTGATTTAATCATAAAATAAGTTTGCCATTCTTCTACTTATTTCTTTGTTTAAAATGAAATTTTCTACCATATAATTATAATGGTTTCTATTAATTTTAGTAGTATTAGTGTTATTATTTAGTTAAAATATTTCTAAAATATTATTCAAATTTATCATTTACAGTTCTCTAATTTTTAATTGATTTCTATAGTATTGTAAAAAATATAATAATTTTAACAAATTAGTTAAATTAATAGTTAATTAATTTACGTATTGTTAAGCTTTTGCTTTAATTATAAGAACCAATCCTCCATTTAGAAGCTAAATTTAATGAAATTAATAAAACTTAGTCTGTGGTGATGCAAATATCCTGTTCTGATCCCAGTTGTTTTAAGCCAAAGCATTTCGAAAGTTATTGGTTGATACTACTTCTATATAATATTTGTTTGTTATAAATTGATAATTAAAGCATTTTAAAGTGTATGTCCTGTATAGAGCTCAGTCTATTCAAATGAATATTAGAATCCTATATTATCTTCAACCATTGAAAATACATTGTCTACTTAATTTTAGTAAATAATAGACAAAAATAATATGCTTAAACAAAAGAAGCCTATGTTTTTAAATGAAATCTTTTTATTTTAAAAAATTATTTAAATTAACTTACATATGTTGAGGTTAAAGTTAAAGTTATAAATAGCAGGGAACTCCTTATTAATGAGCTTGTATATTTAATTTTGATACAATTTTTAGTTTGAAGTAGCCGAGAAGTTAGAATTAATTTCAAATTCCATTTATCTCACTTCAGCAGTACGGTGAGACTTTTGTTTTTATAAATCATTCCTAATTTTCTGACTCTTTGTAGAAATTTAAGCTTAACTTTATATTCTAGGTACTAATATATTAAAATCTGAAATTGATTACCTATTTAATTTATTTCTAGATTCTAATTTAAAGCTCTAGCTATTTATTTACTGTTTTATCAGTATTTTATTGGTTTTTTTATAATCTTTTAGTTAAGGCTTATTTTCAGCTTATATTTTGGTAGTCTAGTCTAAGGCATCCTCAATATTAAATACTTTTTCATAATTACTCGATTAAGGGGTTTGTACCTCATCACTATCATACTAACCTTCATATTCTTATGGATCTTTTTAATATCTTTATATACTGAGTGTCTAAAATCTTGAAGTATCATTATTCATATCCGAAATATTCAAAGAATCTTAATGCTAAAAGTAATTAATGGGATTGATTGCTGCTACATGAAATTTATTTTTTCTGATTGAAATGGTGATATCATTATTTTAATTCAGTTGATTTAAAGAGGTAAAATAACCACTTCCTATAGCTAGATCATTCAAATTATGCTATGATTCATTTTAATAATTTTAAATCTTGGATAAATTAAAAATTTATTCTGTATTATTAACATAATTAATTTCATTTGGATAGAATTGAGAATTATTATCTTTATTGATACTGCAATTATCTGGGAAGATATTAGTATTATTAGTAGATTATTTATTTTCCGATTTATCGTCAAATCTTAAGATTGGCTTCAAATTTGAAGCTTATTAAGTGTTCATTTGAATAATCTTTTTTGGAGATATATTATCCTTATATGAGTAGCTATCATTCTCACTCAAATCGTAATTCCCATCTTCATCAAATTATTCTTAATTATCACTTTATTCACATTCTTTAAATATGAAAGCATTTTCATTTGAATCATTTTATTTACATTTAAATTAAGCTTTTTAGTATGTTTTTAGAATTTTTATATCAAAAATATTTAAGATATAATTAATTTTTTCCTTTTAAATATTATTTTCATAATATTCATATCTCTTGAAGTGCAACTTATACTTGATGCTGTACATTTTAAGTAAAGACTCTCTCTCCCATTCCTAAATATTTTCATAATCAAGTTAAATTTATTAGCAAAAGATTTTAATATTTACATTTTAATTGTCTTTCAATAGCTTAGCTTGTGTTTCATATATTTCCTATTTGTCTTAAGTAGTATTTTAAGTTATATTTAACATTTTTTTGGTTAATCTTCTTAAATTAAAAGGTATTTTGATATATTATTAAACTAAAACATGAATCTACTCTGAATTATTTCTATCACCCTTTTCATTTAATAAATTTATTTATTTTTAGTGCTCTTAAATTTAATTTAGTAAATTTGGTATTATAAGAAAAGCATTCAAATAATCTGTACACTACTTTGGATTTTTCAAATTAACTTTAGAAGAATTTTTTTGAAATGATCTGGTGCTGCTATTGGCATCCTCTGAAGAATTAAATTCTTCGCTAAAAATTAATTCAAATATATTTTAGGTATACCCTTCTATTAAACCAAATTCATTGCACAATAAAACCTAATTTTAAGAATCAGTAAATTTTATTATCTAAGCAACTAGCCTAAAATCATCTTTTATTGTTTACTAAATATCTATTTAAATAGAAATTGGAATCAAAAATCCTTCTTTATTTAGCCCAAAAGTTTATAAAGATCTCTGAACATATTTACAATACCCCCTTTAAATCATATTTTCTATTAACTTATCATGGATTCGTCCAATACATTAAGGCATAAGTTCATTCATAGTAAATTATTTCTTTAAAGGGAGTTCCTTTTCATATCCAAATAAATGAGCTAGCTTTTCAAAATTAGTTGTTGTGACAAGTCCTTTATTTTAGACAAGACTAGTTTCTATAGAGTATATTTAGCTATTTTCGTTAGTCTCTTATCCCAATTCCTATATTTTTATGCCGTTTCTTTATTTTATCTCTTTAATTCTCTCTTCAGTTTAACACGATTCTGAAATTTACTTAAAGACTAGACATTAAAGTATGCTTTTAATCTATTTATATTTATAAATTTAATATTTCTAAAATAATATCAAATAAAATTTAAATAGTAACCTTTAATAAAGTGATATTTTTAGATAAAGATAGAGTCTTGTTGTTTTTAAAATCGAACACACATAGCATTTCTTACTTAACCAATTCACCTTCCTTACCTAGATTAATTGAATCATTAGCAAATTCTTAAATATCTTTATATCCATTACTAAAAGTTTCATAAAGTTGTCTTTTTTTCTAAAGAAATGATAACAATAATTAGATCAATTTTTCTTTTATTTTTTCTGTTTCCATGAATTAATTAACATTTAACAAGCTTGTTTCAAAACCATTCATATTTTAACTGTTTTTTCCATCACTGTTATTTTTAGAACTTTTTGCTCTAAAGATATTTTCTTAATTTATAGCTTATAATAACTCCCTTGATTTTACAGAAAGGATATTTTTAAAATAAAATGAAAATTAACTGTTAATAGAGTTAATTTAATTTTATAATGTTTTTAACTTATAATAAGCTATAAATGGATTTTAGCAGTATTTTTCAAGAAAAGAAATATATTTAAGTGAAATCAGTTCTACTTCTTATTAATCTTTCTTAACTTTGTCAAAATTTAAAAATTATTAAAATAAGCTATCAACTAATTGTGTGATAATTCTCAAAGAATTTCTTTCATTCAAGCTCTTCATGTTATTTTATTTACAAAAACATAAGTGAAACTAACAAGTAGATATATGGTAGCATAGATTTTCTTATAGCTTTATTTTACTCTCTCTATTATTTTAAAAGTCTATACCTAATTAGTAAAGCTGTTCTAAGAAATATCCACAAGATTTGTTTGATCTATTAAAATAATTAAATAAATATGAAATTAGTATATGAGATAAATCAAAAAAAATATTGAAAGATAAATTCTACGGAGATAATAATCAACAATATTTATATCTAAAATTATTAATTTGATAAATTTTTGTATTATTTATTTACTCAGTTAAAGATGAATGAAGTTTTTATTCATGGAGATAATCTATAATAGTGTAAAATACTCCAAATGAAAGGCTTGTTAAAAAGATAAGAGTATAAAAGAGGTTATCTTAAGTGAATAAGTTCTAGTTAGGTACCCATATAATCAAACAAATAGTAAATATGAGAAAAAAAGAAATCATAGTTGAAGCAATTTTTTAGACGAACAGATCTTAACAAGGATTATTCACGAGTTGATCATACAGCATCAGTAATCCAAATATTAATGTGAAGATATATTTGATTGTTGAGGATGTTTAATCAAAGTAGAAAGATAGGACAATAATTAAAGAAGTAGTCATTTGAAGCATTACAATAGGTGAGTACTGTCTCCTTAAGTAATTTTTGTTACTCCTTAAACTAAAAGAGTGATCTCTATAAAAGAAGTAAACAAACAAATTAATTGATATTGTTAATAAATAACCAAGAGTTGAAAGGGATAAGATTAAATACTAGTTATCTTCGCAGAATGTATCGTCATTAAACTTAAAAGTAGAACTACCGCTAGCGCAAACAAACATAACACTACTGGTTTCTAAAAGTGGGACAAATATTATTAGAGGGTATAGAGTTAGTATTATATTCATTAATGCATTAATTTTCTAAATTAATTTCTATTGACTTTCTAGCACTTTAGGATATTAATATTTCAAAAAATTAAGAATAAAGCTATAGATAAAATAGAGCTATAATACACCTATTAGAAAAAAGAACCAAATTAATAGAATATTTGTACTACCAGACTTATAAAGTGGATATGCAACTGTGGAAAGCTCGCAAATTCTTTAAAAGAAATGTATTTTTTCTTCTTTAAAGATTGGGAAATCAGTATTTGATGCTATATATCTCAAGTTCTAAATTAAAGAAAGAAAGTAGAGAAATAAAAAGACCCATCTAGGTAAGATAATTTGGTTATCTAACTCAACTATTTCTATAAAAGTTTGGATGTATTAAGAGAATAGTTTCTTGACCTTTTTCGCTTGTTTCATAGGAATATTCAGAAAGATATTATTTATTTTAATAAATAATTACAAGTTCTTTAGATATTCTTAGGTTCTACTTATAATATTCTTAAAAGCAATTAACTTTCACTTTATATTTACCCATCTATTACTAGTAATCATTTACTTTATTGTTAAATTATTTTTTAGTTATTGCCACAACTTAATTAAAAGTGAAATATACAAAAAAAATTGTATGGTTTAAAGAATATTGACTAATAATTGGACGTATTAAAGTTTACAATTCTTTTATTATATTTTTATCCAATATTATTAGAGATTTTAAACTACCAGTATAACCAACTATTAACTTATTAATTGCATGAATCAATCCTTATCCATATTTCTAAATAAAAAAATCTTATTTTCTCAAAATATAAGAAATAAAAAGTAACTAGTTTAATTAATAAAATAAGAAAAACTAAATATTTATAGTTAAATAGAAATTTAAAAAATATAAGATTACTTCACACTCTACTCCTAAACATCTAATAATATTATAAGAATTATAATAATTAACAGAATTTTTATTTATTTTAGATATTTTTTTCATTTAATCCTACTTTTAAAATTCTTACTTTTTTGGCTTTTCAGGATTGGTTTTTAGAATTTTTCGGATTAAGTAAAAACAATAATTTTCACTTTTCTATTTTCCTCTAATAAAAGGAGCTTCTTAGAAGTAATATACTTTTCAATATTTCAATACGTTTGATTTGTTTATTTGTAACACATTTTCTTTTAACTGGTTTCTAATATTCTTAACAACAAGATATCCCTCAGAATCTAATTTCAATTTCAATATCTTAAATTGTAACTTCTCCATTATTTCTTATATGTAAAAACTCTAAATAATTAATTATATTTTTTATTGTCAATATCAATTTTCATATTGATATTTAAATTCTATACATTTAATTAGTACTAGCACATAACATCTTATAGGTATATTAATTATTTCCTTTTATTTTATTTTCTTATTATGAATACAATTTAAATTTTAAATTTATCTTTATTATATATAGTAAAATGTTTTGGTTATAGTCAGTACCAATTAGATTACAAAAATTATTTTTAAATATTTAATAGTTAATAAGGATTTGAGTTAGCTTTAAAATAGTGGGTACTTAATAATTTACTATTTTTTATTATTTGACCTTCTTAAAATTTTTCATTTTTATAAATTTTTTTTTTGAAAAATTGTTGTATTTTTTGATTCCCTTAATAGATAATTTATAATTAATAAAATATTATGATTTTATTAAAAACATTCATCTTATAAATATAATTAAATATTTAATAAATAGGCTTAATTATTTAATTCTTTTTTAATATTAATAATATTACTATTTTAAATATTGTTTTAAAAATTTTAAATAATTTGGTTAAGGAAAGATAGATAATTTTCTTTTCATTCTATTTAAAAGCTAGAATAATATTTAGATAAAACGAATGATGAATAAATGAATCTTAAATTGCAATTGAAAATTTTTTAATTAAAAAATACTTTAAATTTAAAAAATGGGTAAGAAAAAGAAATTTATTGTGAATATAGATTTTCTAATTAAATTACTAATTGATAGATAGATAATAAAGATAGATATAGGAAGGAATGAATGAATTCAATTAGTTACGATTATAACTATCCATTACTATTTTCTATTGATGATACAAATTCAAATTCTTTGTTTTCAAAAATTAAGTAATCAATTTTTATTATTCTTTTCAAAAATATTAGTTTCTTATTCAATAAATTATTCATTAAACAACAAATTAATAAATAACTAACTAAAATAAGCAATATCTCTACAAAGATCATTTACACAGCTCATAAAGCTAATCTTAAAGCCTCATTAAACTTTTTTACAATCTCAACTTATAATTTAGCATTAGGTGAATGGATATTATCCCACAAGAGGCTCATCTCCTTCTTCAATTAGAAAAATGCGAAGGTATTACATTTAGATAAACTACCCAAATTTTTTCAAATGTTCATTTAATTTGAAATACCTTTAAAGTCTTATTTTTAAATCTTATAAATAAATAGAAGTTATTGTATGGAGTTCAGATCCATTTGTGAATAGATAATTTTAAGATTTTTCAAAGTTAGTAGTTATATCAAGCAATCAAAAAACTGAAGATGAAAATGTAATTAATTCTATAAGGATTTTCTTTATTACGATTATGTTTTAGTTATATTACAAATAAAAAAGTAATTAATATAAATGTATTTTAAATAGGTCTTAGGATAAGTATATGAATATTATGAAAAAGATAAGGAATAATTTAGTTATATATTGATACTATACTCGATAGATGATGAGATAAATTGTTTAAAGTTATTGACTGTCTGTTTAGCTATTTTTAAAAATGCATACATATATGGTAGCTAAGCAACTGTAAATTTAATATAAGAGTTTGCATAGGACATTGATAGTATGATTGAATGCTTCTAGTTAGATTAGCAATCGTACGAAGCTTTATTTCACTCACAAATTCATGATGATTAGTAAAGTCTAATTCAAAGTAATAATTTTAGAAGAGTTTATTGCTCTATGCAAGAATATAAAAGTTTCTATGATGTCTTAGCTACCAATCCTAATATTAAAGATATCTACTATGACCTTTAAGTTAAGATATGCTCTCATCTCTTAGATTTCCGCAAAGAAGAACTTAAATCACGTATTAAATAAACCCCCTTAACAAAGCAATAGCTTTAAGTAAATATACATTTTTAAATATTAAGATGATTATATTCATTTATTTTAATGAAAATTATATTTAGGTTTAACATAATAGAATTTTAGCAGAGTAATTTGCTGAATTCCACAAAGAAAATATAGAAGGAAACATTTAAATAATAGAAAGATTCAAAAAATAAATGAATGAAGTTAAAGAATACAATACTCTTTTAACGAATGTAATTAATTTTAAATAGAAAGATAATATTAAAAATAGACAATATCTTTTCAAATCTAGAAATATTACCCATAAAATTCAAATGATCATATGAAATTAATTTAAATTTTTACATAATATTAATCATAGCTAACAATAATAATTTAAAATAATAATAATAATAGAGTAAATGTAGTCATTTAATTCTCAAGGAATTTCAATTTTTTGAAAACAAAAAAGAATAATATCAAGAATATGAGGAATTCGAAGAAGATATAGATCTTTTCTATTAATTCTATATGGAAAACTGCCCTAATTATCCAAATAAAAAGCTTATTATTCTAGAATTTTTAACAAAAGTGTTGAAAGAAGGTGCTAAGGAATTTATTGAAAGAATCGTCTAATAAAGTAAATATCTTCCTCTTCCCTCTTAAATTGCTAATATGAATAATGCAGCTATTTAAGAAAAAGAAGAATATTATGAAAATCTTATGTTATAAGCTTAAGAGCAAATTGAATAACTTTAAAAGTATACATTTACACATAAATATTGACAATTAACAAAATAAATTTTTTCTTTAAATAGGGATATAATGAGCAATAGAATAAATTATGAAAAGAATTTGGAATAATTAAAGGAAATGACTAACTTAGAAATCGATTAACTTTAAGAAAAAATAAGGTTACTAGAAACTCAAACTAGAAAGAAAGATAATGTTTTGAGAGATAGCTACAATAAATATGATAAAGAAAAAATGCTTTTAGAATAGAAAATTCACTTTTAAGACTTAGAAATTATGGAAATGAAGAAGAAATTGAAATCTTAATTCTCATTTAATTAATTTTTAAATGAAAATAAGTGCACTTAAACAGATGAAAGCCATTTAAACGTTCAATAGATTATGAAAAATGATTTTTCAAGCATTAAAAGTGATCAACCATAAAGAGATGAAAAATATAATAGTGAAAATGACTGTTCTTCTAAAGAAAATTTAGAATCTCAAAGACTATTTAATAGCTAGGATTTGAAAAGTGAAGCTAAGATTGAAACGGAAAAACTTATGAAAGAATTAAAATAATTAACAGAATCTATTTCTAAAAAGGATGCAATATTAAAGAATCTCTAATAATAAAATAACAGCTTACAATTTGAGATAGAAAGTATGAAAGATAAGCCTTAGACTAACAATAGTAGCAGTGGAGGTAATTAATCTTTAGAATCTGATAATCTTTTATTTAATTACAATGCTACAGCTGGTTAGAAAATTTATAGAAATAATTTATCTCCAAATGATGATATGATAACTCCTCACAAAGAGTAGCTACTAAGTAGTGGATCTGAATTGCGCTCAAAGAGAAATAAGTTCGCTAACTAAAGTAATAGAAGCAATAGAGAAGACTATGATACAGAAGATATTCATTAGATAGTTGAGAATTTAATAGAAATTGATGAAGATTTAAATTAAATAGTTGAGAATAACGAGATTAGTGCACCATAATTATTAAGCTCTTCTAGAAGTAGATAAGAAAGAGAAAAGTAAAGTGGCTTGAAATCTAACATAAATATGTCAGATTCAAAAGAAAAGGAAGCTAAGCTATAACAGTATATCTTAGAATTGAATTAATTTATTGAATCTCTTAAGAGTGATATGCAAATCCAAAATGAATAAATTATCTCTTAATAAGAAGAAATTACTTACTTAAAAGAACAACTCAATATGTATGAACTCAAATAGTAAGAGTAGGAATAAATCATCAACGGAATGAATGAAAATGAACATAATGAAGAACTTCTGCAAGAATGTTAGAACTTAAACGAATTAATTTAGTAAAAGACAGATGAATAGAATCATTGCTTAAATCTTTTATAATAGTAATCTTATGAATTGGAGATAAAGAAAAAATAAATAAATTCTTATGATATCGAACTCTAAGATTAAACGAAGAGATTGCAAGAATAAGAAGAAAGAATAAAAGAAAAGGATGAGCAACTATTCTAATTATTCTAGATGAATTAAAGATATAGCAATGAGAGCATTCTCAATCAACAAGAATTATAACAATCGATTACTGAAAGAGATGAATTAAAAAATATTTTAGATATGTGCAAAAGTAAAATAATGTAAATAGAGAAATTAGAGAGATAGCTAACAGATTAAAAGTAATACATTGAGTAATAAGATAAAGCTTTCTATGAGTAGCAAGAACATTTTAGCACCTAAGTTTAGTCAATACAAGAGGAAATAAATGCTAGGTATCAATAGGAATTAATTGACAAGGATGAATAAATTATGCATTTGAATACTGAATTATAATAAAATCTAGTTATCCTTTAATCCCTATAAAATACCTTAACGAAATATGATGGAGATAAATCATAATAATTCTAATAATCTAAAATTAAAACAAATAATAATTATATTTCATCTACTCACAGTAGTGAATCTCATATCAATCAGCCCTATTTACCTAATTAAGTTAATCTCAAATTAAGTGATTTTTAGAATAACAGTAATTTAGATTAAAGTAGAAGCAGTGCTAGATTGAGCGGTTATCACTAAAATACCAACTAACAATAACAATAACAACAACAACAACTATAATAGTAATTCTCAAAGATGGAAACAAAATAAAAGTAATCTGGTTTTCATAGTGATGAACTCCATTCTGCTTCTGAAAATCTTTAGAATCCTTAATCTTATAGAAATGAACAAGAAGAAGCTCAATTGATTTAAAGTCTTTTCGAAAATAAGAATTCTGCCAATAGAAAGAATCAATCTCTACTTAAGAATAGTAATTTGAATTAAAATGATATTGCTGAAGAACCTGAAGAAATATTAGAAGAGGGTGATTTCATCAGCCATAGAGCTATTGAGAAAAGAACAGAAAAGAGTCTTTCATCAACTTCTCGTTTTAGTAACTTGCATTCTGATATTTTGGAGATTCAAAGCTAGAATAAGATTGATTAAAATATAAATTATAAATAAAATTAAAAAAATGAAAATAGCAATAACAATAGTAGTAGTAACAATGATAGACTTTCTTTACCAGCTAGAACACCAAACTAATAAACAAGTAATCATAGTGACTTAGATTCTGATCAATAACAAAAACATGAATTCTCTATTCAAAAATTATATAAAAATAACTATGAAAATGGGAGAAGTCACACTGAACAATCTTATTCATAGCTTAAATTACAAGGAAGTATGTATAATAATTAAAAAGAACTTAGTTTCTAAGACAATCATGATGATCTCTTTGTTAATTCTAATACTTTTGGTAATGGTATCAACTAACTTAAACAATATGCAAATAGTGACAGACTCCGTGGAAGCGAAAGAACTTAAAAAGGAAACCAAGACATCAATTTATTCAATGAAAACATTAATGTAAATGAAAACTAAAATACCAGTTCTAATTAAAAAGAATTACTTCAAGACTTCCTCTTCAGTGATGTTGAAGTCGAAAATGAATTAAAATAATCAAATATTAATAATAATTTAAAGAATTAATAAAAATTGGCTAATTAAGCACATAATATGTAATAATAATCCAGCTTGTTGAAATAAAATAATTCTAAAAGAGATTTAAATGGAAACAATCCTTCAGAAATGTAACAATAACAACTGAAGTTGATGAAAAATTTAGAAACTAATTACAGTAGTAGCAACAGTAAGAGATATTAAACTAATTCAGACATTTCTTAATCTTCAGCTTTTAATCTTCAACAATAAGAAAATACTACAGTTCTTACTCACAATCAAGCAAAATATAATTAAAATAACGAAGAGAAGTAATAATACAAGGAGAATATCTTTAATTTTATTAGCTAAAAGAATAATTTTTCAACTACTCCTAGCTAACCTACCTCTTCTTCTAAAGGATTTAATCAACCTGGTTAAATAGTGGGGTAGAATTAAGAATAGAAAAATCATTTGTAATCATTAAAACCTATAAAATTAGAGAATACATTCAATAGGGTTTCATCTCAAAATGCTTTAGATTTATTCCAAGAATGTGAGAAAGTTAAGCAACATTAAAAGAGTGAATCCTTCCATCCTTCACCCATTAACCCTACTAATAATAATTACACCAGAAAGATCTCTAAAGTTAATTCAGTTACTCCAATCATTAATGAATTCGATTTAAAAGTTGGTTCCTCAATAAATGAAATACCTTCACCTTCATATATAAAGTAACATACTTAGCTTTCCTAAAATTACATTAGCCATTAATAGAGTTAATCCGATGCTAATAAATTTACTAATATTAATGTTCTAAATTCTTCTAATTCTAATCATAATTTATCTACACTTCAGTAATAACCTAATGTTTTCAAACTTGGTGCTTAAGATTTGTTTGAAGATATATTCCCATCTTCTATGAATGTTAACACTCAAGGAGCACGCGAAAAATTAACTAAAGAAAATACCTCAAACCAACAACAACTCTTCCGTAAAACTTCTGGTAATTTATTTATTTATTGAATTGAAAATTATCATTTATTAAATTTAGTAATTTAATTAAATTTTTTTAATTTTTAGAAAAGAGAAAAGAATCTAATGGCTTGTTATAGTTTGAGAATGACTTAAAAGTCTTAGAAGAAAATATTCTTGCCGCTTCATCTAGTAACACAAATAAGAATAAATTAGATATAAATAGTATTTTCTCTCAAAAAGCTGATAATAATTTAACTAATCACAGAAAGGATACTTCTTCTTTAGGATTATTTGATCCCTTATCTAAAAAAGATTTATTTAACAAAAGCTATTTGAATAATGATTCTGGTTTAACATCAGCCAAGAATCAAGAAAGAAAGAACAGTAAATTTATATCTGGAACAAATTATAGTATTAATTCTAGTAACTTACTACAAACTTAATCTAATTCTGTAACAAATAAAAAATCTGATGGCAGATTCTAATTTAATATTGATAACTTATCTTCAATCTCACATAATAATTCCAATTTGAATACTAGCAGGAATGTAACTCCTCTAAATGATAGAAAGAACTCCTTTTTCTAAAGCATTTTGAGTATAAACGAAGATAAACCAAATATGTAAAACAGTAATAATAAGAGCATAAACAATATAACTTCAACATATAGCCCTTACTCAAGTGTTCACTCTGCTTTCAATAAGAGTCTGATTACTTAACCATTAGGAAGAGAAACTTCTCTTAGTAATTTAAATAACTATTAATCAAATTAGAATAAGAATCCTTCAAATTATTAGGCTGTTTCTCCTAACACCAATAAAACATAAACTGGAAAAACATTCTTAAAATCTAACCTTATTGAAAATACCTCCCTGAATAAAAAGTATCAATAAAGCTTTTCTAATTTAAATTAAAAAATTTGAAAATAGATAAAGTTAATCTTATCTAAAGAATTTTATAATTTGGTGGGAGAAAAGAATAAATTGATTAAACTTAAATTTTGTAATAGAAGAGTAAAATATATATATAAAATAATCAATGTAAAAAATAATTTATATTAAATTAATTAAATCTTATATTATAAATCAATGTGTTTATTTTCTATTTTATATTAGTTCTAGTCTAGACAGACATACATGCTTATTTTGTACCTTTATTATTTTCTCTAAGTTCTAATTAGTCCAGTCAAACATATTTATCTTCATACCCAGTTCTTTTTAAGAAAATATTTCAAAAAATTATCTTTTTATTAAAGATTTTTTTCTTCTTTTTTTAATACTTTTACTCATTCTCTACTTCACATTAAATATAATCAAAGTCCTCCATATTTTAAAAGTATTGCTTTCATTTTAGATGTATAGACTACAAATTCACAAGAATTTATTATAAACTCAACATTTGTTAACTAAATATAAAAAGTTTACATTTTTGGTTAAATCAAAATGTTAATATTTACCTTTATAAAGTACTAATCTTTGGAATTTCATCAATTTTTACTTTAAATTGAGCTAATTAGCATAGTATTTACTTTATTAGTTAAAATTAATAAATTTTGCATTTGTAATGTGAAATAAAATTGTCAGATTTTATGGAAATTAGTAAAAAAGAAAATTTTTACTCTGCACTGAGAGTAAATGTAGTAAGGTGAGAGCAATATCTTAATCCAAATCCTATATTACAAGAACCTTAAAGTTTAATCTAATTACGACTTTTAAAAAAGTATTTAAGTAAACTATCAATTAAAAAATTTTTACAATAGGCTAATTTTTAATGAAGTTAGAGTTTAATTATTTCCTAATCCATATCCTAAATCATTGGAGCCTAAAGCTTATATTTAATTACCACTTTTTTATTAATAATTTTATCAATAAATATCCAAGATAAGATATTAAATTTGAAGTTTCATTGGAGGAATATAAAACTTTACTCTAAATTAAGATTTAAATTAGTTAGCTAAAGGCAATTTCCTAATTCATACCCTAAAGCTTTTGCCTCATTAGGCCCAATATAGTTATTTCTTTTAAATTTAAAAATTAGGTAAAAATTTATAATTATAGGATCAAATTTACCATGAAAAGTGGTAAGTGGAATAAAATATATTTTATAAAAAATTACTCTAATTATAGACTTATCACTAGACTAGTAGCATAGATAACATTTAAAAGAAGAAATTAATATTCTCGCTTTTTCATTTCCATAATTTAAGAAATTACTTTAAATAATATTATTTTTAAAAATATTCTTGATATTTTTAATACCCCTCCTAATTTCTATTTATTCTATTAATTATTAATAAAATATAGAGGTTATACTTATTAAAATTTAGAAAAGATAGGTTTCGATTATGTATTAAGTGATAAAAGAAGGAAGACTATACCAAGAATCGTTTAATTTTTGTTACTTTTTGATAGTAAATTGATTCATTATGAATAAATTAATTTTTTAGTAACCCTATTATTTTACGATAAAAACTAAGCTACTTTATTTTAACCTCTTCTATTTTTTTTTATAAATATTTTTCACTGTATTTTAAATATTTGCAAGAAAGAAAATAATTTTTTTACTCTCTGTATTTAAACATGGAGGGAGACAAAATAACCTAGATTTATTTTTTTATAATCAAATCTAGGGAAAATTTTTCTCTTTTAGTTTTATGATCTAACGAATATCACTTTTTACTTTAAAATTTCATATTTTTGAAAATATATTCACTATTAAAATGAGTTGGTATATTTAAGAAAGTCAATTGTGATATTTTAGAAAAGGTAAGATATCTATCTATCTATTAATTATTTATACTAACTATTTTAAAGTAAATTGAATAGGATTTTTTATTATAAACATCTACACACACTTATCTAATGAAAATACGAAATAGCAAAGATACATTTTTACAACTACTCATTAAGGTAATATACATCTAGATATATAAATTGTAAATTAATTATTATAAATTAAATAAAGTAATATTCAGTATTTTAAAGGATTTAAAGTTTATGGATTACCGTGACCTATTTTTAATTATATTAACTTTTCTTTATCAATTTTAGAGTATACTTCGGATTCACCTATTTTGTTTAGAGCTAGTTTATTAGGATGTCTTTTTCTTTCAAGTTTTTTTATAAATGGCTCTTAAGTAAAACCAATTTTTTTTTCAGGAGGTGGATTATCAAACTTTTATTTTGAAATATTTTCACTCCATTCAATCTTGCATTTACCTCTTTTAATGTCTTCTCTTGCTAAGAATTAATAATTGTAATATTATTTAGATAAATTAAATACTCAAAGTATCATACTTATTTTTTTCATTTCATCAACTGAGGATTTGTCTGCTATGATCATCTTTTTTTATTCCTATATTTAAAAATTATTTAGATTTATTGTAATTTCAAAGAAATTCTTACAAATCTCTAGCTTGAATTAGGTTCAATACATTTAAACATAAACTTATTTTCATATTTCTAAATTTTATTTCCAAAAATATCTGTATTTAAGGATGGTTTGAAGCGAGATTTCTTACTAGAATCAAAATTTTCTATTGTGTAAAACTTATTCACAGTTTGGCACCAATTTGGTGTATCATCAGAAACGGTTCTAATAAAATATTGTTCAAATAATTAATACTTGACATTTAACTTGATATAAATTGTAATTACAAAACATTTCTAATTAAAGGCTATTCTTTAAAATCTTTATCAAGCCTAACTAAAGGCCTTGTAACAAATAGATTTTCTCTATTTAAGTATTAAGACTAAGATTTCTTTAAGAAATCAGTTTGAGATTATTTTTGAGTTTCAAATTATTATTTATCCACAACAGAAGACTACTTCACTTAATCATTCGGTGATTTTACTTGACTTTTTATTTTTTAACAAAATATTTTAAAGGAACTACTTAAATAAATCACATTTACTATTCCTTAAATTGATTATATAATAGTTTAGTAATAATAATAGTCATCAGCAATATTAAATTATAATGCTTTTTTCAATTATAAATTTTTATTATAGATCTTACTTAGCAAATGAACGTTCTTTAACTATTTTCCAATTAGATTAGTGATTGCATATTTCTAAATTCTATTTTCTGGGATCAGATTAGCCAAGTGCACTCATTGAATTCTTTTAATCTTAAATTTTATCATATTTACTTTAAAAGAACTTCCTAATTTCCAAATAAAAATAAATTGATTATACTTCTTCTGTAATAATGTAGATTATCATTCTACTAAATATATTTTAAATTTATTTTCATATAAATTAAAGTAATTGCTGTTATTTTATTTATAATATAATAATGATCTATTAATAATTACTTTGAATTGCCATAATTATTATTGACAAGCCAATATTGGTTAGAGTAGTCCTAGCTACTATGTTTATGTTTTGCTGCTTGCTTAAAATCATAAGAAAACTAATCAGAATAATTTCTATTTTCTATTCTGGCTCCTTCTCCCTTTTAATTATTATAAATCTCATTAAATTAATGATCTTGTATTAGAGTAGAAAATCTATTTAATATTCATTTATAATCTTATCATTTTTTATAAAAATTCATTTTTTCAAATAAAATTTGAGCTTTAATGTTTATGGATTATATTTATTTACAGGTGCTGCATAGCAAGGAGGAAAACGAGAAGGGTCAGCTTTATCTTTAAAATGCTAACCTGTTGCAAAGAATTTAAGCATTTATCAAGTAGTAGTAGTAGATTGATTGATAGGTTTGATATATATTATTATTTTGATTAATGATAAAAATTTATAACTATTTGTGACATAAATTATCAAATTATTAATTAGTGTATTTCTAATTGCACAAAAGCAATCAGTATATATTGAAATCAGATATATTTATTAAATAAATGCAACATAAGATGAATCAGTGCTTTATTAATAGAGTGAGAGATAAGGAATATCTTCAGATTCCATTCAAATAAAAGGAGAAATTAATTAGTAGATTTAATAGCTATTTATTCTACTTTCTTCAGTTATTTTTTTTATTGATAAAATGAAATCAAAATATTGTTGTGGGAAAACTATTTTATAAGTAGAGTATTTAAGCATATTCATATCAAATTTTTTTTATTAATTTGAATTAAATATGTATCGTTCACTCGATAAATTCTGAAAAAAGGATATAAGAAATACGAACTTTGAGATTCTATTGGCAATTTCTATTATGTTAATTTTGATTAATCAAAATATTCCAAAGATTAAAAAGCAAATTAAAATTAAAAAGATCTCTAACTTTTATTAAAAATGATATTTTCAAAGATTCTTAGGCCTGCAATATAATCATAGAAATTGGCATTAAGCAATTATAGCTAGTTTTCACAAAGTATCCAAAGATGTTTTTCAGTTAAAAAAGATCAAGAAAAAAAGGAAAGAGGGCCAAGACCTAGTAAAGAACAATAGTATACTGCCTTCTTATTTGATGAAGAAAATAAGACTCCTATTTTTGAACACATGTTAGGAGAAGTAATTCATAACTATTATTAGAACTCTTTTAAAAATGAAATATAATAGAAAAATGATAAACAATAAATGATGTTTTAATAAGCTTAATATTTTAACTTTAACTTTTTAATAAAAATAGAGAGATTTGAGATTCGCAGTTAGAATATTCACCATTTTTACAATTATGAATGCTTTCCTTGCTATAGGAGAATATTAATATCCAAGTAATAAAATTGAATTTAGAAAATGATTCCTTTATTTATTATTAAAATAGCATGAAGTTAAAATAACCTACTTTGATTTGATTTAATTGTGAAATGATTACTAATAAAATAATTTCAATTTAATTATATAGTATTTGGTGGATGGAATAGTTTATCTTTCACTTTATGTACATTAACTGGTATTGGTCTTCTTAGTTTCTTAAGTGTTTTTTCAAAAAGAACAATTCATAAAATGAAGTTATTAAGATCTGGTGATTTTGTAGAAGTCACCTTTTTCAATGCCTTTTGGGTAAATAATTAGATTATAAGTTTTCTACCTTTTATAATATGATTAGAGTAGCGGTTATCAACCAAATATTATTATACTTACTTATTTTAATATTTCTAATACTAATAATTAAAGGTACCTCAAACAAAGATGATTCATGTCAGTGAATTTGCTAATATGTAAGCTAGTTTTGTTGGATACTCAAGAAGTGAATTGACTACTTATGGTAAAGTTTGGATTAATCTAGAAAAAAACGCTTATTATGGACATAAGGCCTATGAAGATATATTAATTGAAGTTTTGAATGGTAAGGCTGTAAAACTTGATTCCCATGTATTATAAAGAGCTGCCTAATATCAAAAAAAGAAATGAATTTCTAAATTTAGAATTAAATATTTTTCAAAAACTAATTTATTAATGTTTCAATTAAAATAAAATAGTATTTATTTACTTATTATGTAGATAAATAATATTAATTTATTTTATTAGTTTATTAACTCTTAATAATAAATTTATGTTATTCTACAATTATTGGCTTAAAGTTTATTTTGTAATAAAGTTGTTTGTTTCAATTACATTAATAATCACATTTATAATTTAAGATAATATGTAAAGAAGGACATGATAGATCTTAATGTATAATGTTCATAAATAGTTAATAAATTAGATAGTAACTAAGTATATTTAAATACTTTAAGTGTTAAACTTAACTAAAATATTTATCTCTAATTTATTTTATGATAATTATTCTTATTTAATCTATAAAAATTAATATATAAAGGTCCTCTAACTACCTACACCCAGCTTAATTACTTAAATAGGAATATAAATATTAAAAAAGGAATAAATAAAATTATAAGTAGAAATTAACATAGAAAATATTGATGAGGTTAGTGTATTGAAGAATAGAATATTTGATTGAATACTAACTAGACTTAATGTCATACAGACAAGTAGTTGTTTCATACAATATAGTAAAAATTATAAGGCTTAATTTAACTAATCATTTTCCTAATATGCAAATAATTAATTAACCCAATATTCTATTTAATATCCTTTTTCCTTTAATCAATAAATCATTCATAATCATGGTGTAGTTAATATTGAAGATTTATTGTTATTGTAGCTTGTAGGTATTTTATTTAGTTAAATGAAATCTCCTCAAAGAGCAATAGATTCATCATTTTCATCATAAGGAGTAGGAACAATATCTTCCTCAACATCGTTATCCAAATCGTCAGGATTTTGGAGATCGTTGTATTCGATCTTTAATTCTCTTTCATCGACATGGGCAGTGTAATCAATAACTTCATTATCCAAAATATCATCATAACGAGTCTTGTAGTTTTCACCAGCGGAGGCGATCTTAGTTTCGTAGAGGTTGATAATAGCAGAAAGTTAGTCCAATTAATCGAGTAAAACTTCTCTGTAGGTAGACTTATCCTTGATGTAATTATCGTGCTTTTCCTTGGTATCCTTAATCTTGGCAACGAGTTAATCGTATTCAACGTAACATTAGTCAACAATAGCTTGACCTTCCTTAACTCTCAATTCAATTTCTCTTAAAACTTCCTATTGATGAACTAATTCCTTTTAGAGGTATTCGATTTCTTTTTCCAAAATAATGATGTATTCAGCAGTGGTTTCAGCCAAAGTGATCATATTGTTAATCTTATCGTTCATGTTTTTCTTGATGGTTGCTTCAAGGGCATCGAGAATCTTGAACAATTCAGCCTTCATGGCATTAATACCCATTCTTCTGCCACCATTGAAGCCATCAACTTCAATGTTATCTTAATCATTATCAACATGACCAGTACCAATTTCTTCACCTATAATAAATTTAAAAATATTAAAATATATAATTTTTTAATTCCAATATCAATACAATTTAATAATTTTCTATATCAATCACATCTTTTTATTGTAAAAATAAATTTTTTTTAAAATGTTTTAATATCCAATCCTTCTCAATTTGGTGAAGAGTAAATTTTAAGAAACGCAAAATTATTTGCTCTTATTTTAATAATTTCCCATCTATATCATTAATGATAGCCAATTTATTAATCAAATATACAATGGTTTTTTTTGTATTGTAATAAGTTTGATCCAGTTTATTTAATGTATTTGTGATTCCAAGTAAAAATTATATTATTTTATTTTTTATAAATTTCTTTTCTTTTTACCAGTTCTAGAGTGAACTCTATCATTCAATGAGTCACCACTGTGGTAAGCAGATGAGTCAACGTGAGAAATAGCAGCTTAGAATTGAAGGAGCATCAATTAAAGTCCCTTAGAGCTTGAGTAGAGAGATTAGTCCTAAGAGTAGTTTTTAAGAACCAAAGCTAAAGGTCTCAATTAGGTGAAGGAGTAGTCAGTAAGAGACTTTCTCAAGAATTCAATTAAATTGAGAGCATTTTGGGCATTTCTAAGATACTCAACAAAATCAAGAGTCTATTGACAACTTTACTTGTGATAATTTTCAATCTTTTCATAGTCTTCATTGATTCTTTTGGTAATCCAATTGACGAAATCGAGTTGCTTATTGTACTCTTTGACTACTTCTTCAGTTTCAGTTTTAATTCTAGCGCATTCATCTAACTTGCCTTCTCTTTATACTTCCAAATCCTTGATTAATTATTCAAGATATTCAGTTTCAACTCTGACAGCTTCGTCTAAATGACTAATCTAGTTGAAAATGTCGGTTTCGAATGATTTCAAAAATGCCAAAATGTCATCTACGACGTATCCTGTTTACATCTAAATGAGTTGTAATCCCCTAAGCATTGAAGTGCTTGTTTCGGTACCATAAGCGCTGCCGAATAAGCAGGCACTTAAGCATAAAATTGCAATTAATGCCAAACTTTTTCCCATATTAATCACAATATGAATTGTATTATAATTTCCCTTTTTTTTGTTTGTTTTTCTTTATATTTTAAAAATTCGTTTTAGCTAATCAAAACACTTTCAAGCAAAAAAGGCTTGATTCATTATTTTAATAAATCCAATTGAATGTTATTTACAATAATACTGCTTGTTATTATCAAGCAATAACAAAAAAGTTAACAATTGCTTGTTATTTTCTTGTATCTATTTTTTGTTTTTTGGCTGAGCTCATTCACTTTCTATTTATTGGTTTATTTGTTTGCATGTTTTGCTTTCACTCATTCAAAGAGTATCATGCATTTCTTTTAATTTTCTTTGAATCCTTTCTGTTTGGAGTCCATTATTTTCATTCACCAAAGACGTTTTTTCTTTTTTGTTTATTCTCTGGCATTCATAAAACTATACCATCTAGATTGAAAAAAAGAAAAACGAATATTTCTATTAACTATCTTAATAATGAATGAGTCATTTAATAAAAAAAACGATTACAATCTAGAAATGAATTTACACGATTTATTTATTTTTAAAACTCTAATTTTCAACTACCAAATTAATAAATAAATCAATAATAAAATTAATGCTATTATATATAATTTTATCTTTAAAAATCACATTTATCTTTCTTAAAATATTTATAAATATTAAGGGAAATATCAAAAAATAATAATCAACCAAAATTGACTTAATATTTATTTAAACTCAAATGAAAAGATATTTTTTTATTTTACTAATTATTTAATAATTGATATTCTTTAAAATCTTTACACTTTGTCTTCTTTTGATCATATTATAAATCATAAATATAATCATTTCAATTAAATATTTATTAAATTGGTCAAAACATCTTTTATTGTAAACAAAAATATTAATTTTTAATCTTTAAATATAGAATAGAATATAGTAGAATTTATTGATAATTTTAAAGCTTTTTTTTATTTTAAAGTAAAAATGTTTTATCATTTAATATAAATTAAAAATTTTCCATTATAAAATAATTAAATCTTGTATAAAAAATTGGCTGTGAAGAATAGAGTTTGAATAAGAATTTAAAATTTTATTTAAATCCTATCTTTTAAACTTCATATAAGTTTTCTTTTTAAATTTTAAATTTTCAATTATTTCTTATAAAGAAAATTAAACAAAAAACAAATAAAGCAAATTAAATTTTGTGAGTGGAGAGAAAAAAAAGCTTCACCTATAAGACCAATAAAAATCTAAAGGATAGCATAATAAGTTTTTAAATACTCCAAAATGTTTTATGAATTCATCTAACATCAAAGATATAGACCACCCACTTCATCATAATACAATTAAACGTTGGTTATATCTATTTAATACTATCCACGCATAAAAAAATATAAAAAATTATCATTTGCTATCCTTTTTAATTATTTATTGACTCTTATCCAATCGGCTTACGTCGATTGATCTTATTCTAAAATAAGAAAAGGCATACCTGAATTCCCTAACACTTAACCAACACAAACCCAATTCTCTTTTTGCAGATTCTTGAGATAAAATGCTCTAAATTATAATTTGATAATATTATTATAAAACATAGGAATTTAAAGCTGATTGAAGAGGAGGAGAAAAACTAATTAAAAAGAGAAAAATTAAATAAATTTAAAAATTATACAAATAAAAAAATTAAATAAATAAAAATAAATAAATAAAAAATATAAAAGAAAAAACTTAATTAATATAAAACAAATAAGCAATCAAAAAGAAATAATAAAAATAAATTAAATTCAAAAATAAATAGGAAATTACCTCATAATACTTACAAACTTTTTAGATTTTCATAATATTAGATAAAGAGGCAGGATAATTTAAATTTCCTATAAAACAAATTTTTAAATCAAAATCTTCTAATCTAATATTTTAATCTTTAACTGTAAAAAATCATCTTTTAATTTTATATCTACTAATGAATCGATTTAATACAAAAAAATGATTAAATAAATCTTATTTACATTTAATTAAATTATACTCTTACTACCTTATTATGACTATTATATTTTGTAATAAATAAATAGTGATGCCTCAAAAAAATATCAATATTTGTTGACTTTTAAAAAAAATATGACATTTTTTTGGGGGCCTCAATATAGATTCTAATAAGAACTATTTTAAATATAAACCTAATAGAGAAGTTAGCTCTGTTTGGTTAATTAGTAAAATAACTTGTTAGTTGTATTAAATTTTTAAATTCTACTTTACAAAAAAATTACCTAAAATATCATCTACATAAATAAATTTTTTAATAAGGACGACTTAATAATTAAATTCTTTAAAAATTACTTTTAAACATTCTTATCTCTTTTGATAAACACTTCTTTCAAAAAAGTTATTTATTTATGTTATTTTAGAGAATATAGAAAAGTTGTTTGATTCCACAAAAAGATTTTTGGAAAAGAAAATATTAAATAAAATTTATCATTTTTGAATTTATTGAAATAGAACAAATTTCTTAAGTGCTTATGTTTTCATAATCTGAGAAATTTAAAGGAAGATTTAAGTGGAATTGTTAAGAAATTTCTCAAAAAGTAACTAAACTAAAAACTTAAATCTGATAAAATATTAGATGAGTGAGTTATGTTAAATTTTAGTTCTTGAAAAGTTAAACTTATAACTAATGAATTTAGCTACTGAGTTAAATTTGTCTGAAAGAGAATAAGGGAGGGAATAAAAAAGAATAATTGGATGGTTAACAAATTGGATGAATTTACTTAATTATTACACAAAATTTTATTTGATTTTGTAAATCTTTTCGATCAGTCATTCTGCATTAACTATCAAATAGAAAAAATTTTGTGAAGATTCCAGACAAAAAATAATGAAGTGCAGAGCTGCATGAAAATTAATAAAAACACATTCATATATAAAAATTATTAATGTAGTTAAATTCATCTAAAATTATATTAAAAATTAAACTGATTAAAAAATTTTTATCCTAAAAATCAATTGATAAATAGATAGATTAAAGTAGTAATTAGTAAGTTTAAATACAAAGTAGGGTTATAATATGAATAAGTCAATTAAACCAGATATGAATATCTAATCTAAATAAGTTGAAAAGAGATGGGTGTCTGATTTTGTTTGCGGGTTAATGGGTGGTCTAGTTTCAGTTACAGTCTGTGCCCCTCTTGATATAGCTCGTACTCGCTTAAATATGATGGTAAATAAATAAATAATATTAAATTTTTTATAAAATGCTCTAAATACAATAGAAAATTATATTTAAAAATCAAATATTAAGAGAATACTTAATCCCATTTTTATAATTAATAGAATTCAGAGTATTCCATTAGAAAGTATAAAGGATTTTTGGATGCACTAAAAACTATAAAAAAAGAAGAAGGGCTAAGAGGATTTTATAAAGGTAAAGATTAAATAAAGCATTTTAATTTTTACCAAAATTGAAAGGGAAATTGAAACATACTTTACAATTTGATAATTCTAAAAGCAATGAAGATGATGGGATTATTATTAAAATATATGAAAGAATAGAATTATTTCTAAAAAATCTATTTTTTAAAAATTTTATAATATAAATTAGGATATAATGCAACAGTGATCAGCATTCCGCTTTTTCACTCTCTTTTCTTCACAATCTATAATCAAATGAAGCCAATAGTAAAAAATAATATCGGCGAGTCACCTTTAGTTATTTAGCATATTTGTGCCTCTACAATAACTGGTTTTATTTGCGATACTTTGACAAATCCTTTATGGGTAATTGAATTTTATATTAATATTACTTATCATCTAATTGACTTTATTGTATTAGTTTTCAAAAGAAAAAATAATAATTTTCATATGAATAATATAATAAAAAGGTTGTTAGAACTAGATTGTAGGTTTAGTACATGCACGAAGACTCCAGCAAATATAGTGAAGGTTTATTTAAGACTATGAGAAAAATTCAATAAGAGGTAGGTTATTAATTTGTCGAAAGAATTTATTATTATTTACTTTACAATAAATAAAATTAAATCAAATAATTGTTATTAGAAATAGCAGACTATGTATTATTATTTTCTAGACGGAAATACTAAAGATTTTTATCTTATTTGGAAATTAATAAAATAATTTATTCATATAAAAAGGAAGGATTCAAGGCTCTTTACAAAGGATTAGGAGCATCATTATTAGGTAAACTTAGTTAATTGTAGATTAAAAAATGTTAATTATCTTTTTAAACAAAGGGCTTACTCATGTTGCTGTTTATTTCCCAATTTACGAGTATTTGAAAGCTAAATTTGAACACAATAGATAATTATAAAACAAGCATGTACGCTCATAAGATATATTTTTAGCTTCTGTAATTTCTAAATGTAAAAAGATTGTTTAATGTAAAGAAATTTATTAATTGTCATCTTTTAAAATTAATTAGTGATAGCATGCAGCGTTACTTATCCTCACATAGTTATTAGAACAAGGTATGGACTTAGTAATAATTAAAAAATGAGACTAATATTTCTTTTAAATAAAATTAGGTTATAAGACAATAGATAAGATTATGCATAATTAGATAGATCTCATAGAATTAAAATTAAAGATATAGTTAGTGAAATAGTTTAAAAAGAAGGATTAGCTGGTTTGTATAGAGGCTTAAAAGTAGATTTAGTTAGAGTTCTTCCTGCTAACACAATCACTTTCGTAGTTTATGAATATTGTAAAACTTTACTTGAGGGGTAACATAAAACTTAAACAGAATTAATGCATTGATTTATTAAAATTAATTCACAAATATGCTCTATGAAATATTTAATGCCTGGCTTTCTATAATTATAGCCTACCTAAATCTCAATATAGTTAGTTATAAAATAAATTATAATGATTGAATCCATCCTTCGATCCATATACTTATTATATCAATTCCTTTCTAAATGATCTATCTTAGAGGGAAACATCACACTTCATTTCAACGATTTTTTCCTACTTTTATACAAATAAGTTATCAAATTGATAGTTAATTAGTTAATAGTAAACTTATTTATTTTAAATGTATGTACATTCCTAATCTATTCCTTCCTTTCAATTTAATAATACATATTTTCTCTCTCAAATTTCCCTTATAAGCAAAAATAAAAGATTTTAATTTATTGATAAATGAGATATCTTTTTAGGAAAACATTCAAAATAGTTTTAATTGAAATTATATAGGATAGGTGTATAAAATTTATTTTATTTACTTAGCTTAGAATTTCTGGTTGAAAGATTTCTGCTTTTTGTGGTCTAGCTAGCTAGAATAATAGAAGGTTTAGTAGATTTTAAATATCAAATTTTTGATAAAAAAAGAAATATCAATAAATTAATATCAAACACATATAAATTTTTAAGCAAGAAAATATGCCAAGAAATCCTTTAAAAGATTTTGAATATAAATTTGAAAATTTTATTAGATTATGGATAAGATACTTCTACAATGTTCCAGAGTATATTCTAGCTATAGAGATATTAATAGATAAAAAATAAGCAATCCTATAGACTGATTATCTTTTAAAAGATGCCATTATGGATTCCTAAGGTAAATAGGGAAGAGAAAGAAAAAGATAGGAGATTTTAGAAGACCTTTATGGTGTATATATTTTAGATAAAAGAGAAATAATAAAAGATGTAATTGATTAGTCTAATCAAAACCAGCCTCAGTCAAAGGATTATAAGGGTGGTATGTAAGATAGGCTAAAGGAAACAAACGAATAAAGAAATATAAGAATAGATGATAGTACTGTGTGGGGATTCTATTTAGATAATCTCGAAATATATTAGTTTTATATCAATAAGATGAAAGAGTAGTGTGAATCTGATAAGAGAAAAAAGGAGTAGGAAATAGAAAATAATGAATCTAAGATTGACTGCGATAAAGTAAGAGAGGAATAATTAATTTAAGAAATTGAGAAATTGAGACTTTTCACTGATGTTACTTTAAAATTCCTTGAAGATAAATTAAAAATTGTTTTGGAAGCATCTAAAAAGACTGATATCAAGAAATCCTTGTATAATCCCGATTATTACAATTTTAAGCAAAGCTAGGAAAAGGATGATTCTTATACTTTCTAAATAGCAACTGAAACATTCAAATGCAAATAATATGCTAGACTTTTTTCTTTTTGCTAAAATAATACACTATTTTAACCTGATGTAAGAGATGAGGTTAGAGAAGAGAATTTAAATGCATAAACTGAAAATTAGATGGCTAGTAGTCCAGAGAAGAAGAAAAAAGTTAAGAAGAATTGATATAATAAATATTAAATTAATTAAATTAGGTTTATTTTTGTAAAAATGTTAATTAAACATAAATGATAGATGTATTTTATGATAAAAAAATTGCATACATCATATTTATTAGAATCATATTTCTATGTTACTATTAATTTCTAAAACACAAATGCATTTCAAACATTAAAAAATCAGCATCACTGTTATTTAAATTTATAAAATTATGAAATAACCAAAAATAAATGATAAATGGATATAAAATATTGATCAGTTTTATGAAATGCAAATGTTAGTAAGGTTTAGATTCTAAATATTAGCCTACTTTTAAATAAATCTAATTAATTTATAAAAAGCTCTATTTGATACTATTTAAAGAGTTAAGTTTTTATTTAGAATTTAAAAATATTGGTTTTAAAATATCTTAAATTACTCAATACTTTCAAATTAATTATTTTATTTAAAATTATATTCATTTAGAGGGTTCTTTGTTCGATTTCGTTACTATTAATTAAATTAAGAAAATGAATTATGGTTGAGAATGACCTATAATTTATGAATCCTCCCTTAAAGTTACACCCCAACTGAAAGGGTAAATAATTATTATTTCTCTACTTTTTGTTCTTTTCCATTTCATAAAATTAGAGATGAACAACTAATATCAAATATGATTTAGATCGCTTCTAACAACCAATCTTTTTATAAAGTGTTAATAAATAGAAGATGGTAGTGATAAAAATAAATTAAATATTATTAGATGTTGATTATATTTATTATTTTATTAAGATCAAAGATTTATTTTTGATAACTCAAAATAATTAAAATAATTAGTGATAAAGTAAAGTAAAATAAACATCGTTTAAATGAATATTTCTTAATAATCCTTTCAAATAAAATGTTCTTAACATACTAATGAAGATGCTAATTTCCTATAAATTGATGAGTTTGATGAAAATAAATAAGTTTTCTTATGTGATATTTGTTTGAATAAAAATAGAAACATCCGTCATAGAAATTTTACTCTTATTAAAGAAGTAATTGAAGCATCAGAAAATACTATTTTACAAAAATGGCCTTCTTTATAAAATGAATTATTGATTGAATAATTTATCTAAGTGTTGAATAGGAAAAATGCTTAAATAAATTATATCACAAGTTTCTTTGATAATCTTAAATGTTAAATCATTTAAAAAATTGAAGATTTTTAGAAGAATATTTTGAAAATTGACTATTTTGATTAGATTTCTTAATTATAAAAGCAAATGCATTAATCATTAAAGGATTTGCAAAAATTAAAAGAATTTTAGTTGATATTAAAAGATTAAACTACAAAAAATATTCAAAAGGAAAAAAATTGCTATGATTTCATTTCTAGTTTTGTTGAAAATAAATTGAAAAACACTGAGAAATTGGAAGAGATTCATAATAAGTATAAGAATCTAAATGCAAAATTAAATTAACAAGATTTTAATAAATTAGAATAATCAATATTTAAGTCGATTGATAATTTATTTATTAAGTAAATATCTAAACTAAGTAATTAAAATGAATAGTAGCCCCTCTCAAAAATAATTATTGAAAACTAAAATGAAATAAAAATAAATTTAAATTTGTAAAATATTTTAGAATAACCCTATTTATAAGAGATTGAAGAGTTTATATAATTTGGATAAGAAATTTCTTAACCTTAATATTTAAATAAGCAACTTTAAATTATTGATGATGAGGACTTAGAAGAAAAAAATAAGAGGAATGTTATTTTAAAACTAGAATAAAGATAATAATAGAATTTTCTTGATATACTCCCTCAGTTAAATCTTTAATTGTCTAAATTTATTGAAGGAAATTAAAAAAAGATGAAAATTTATAATAAATAGAGCTAACATATATATATTGAGAATTAATCAAGTATTTACAGAACTTATTTCTCTTCATTTATATTATAAAGAAACAAAAACTATATCTTTAGATTTAAATTTGAAAGAATTAATAATTAAAATGAAGGATTTTTTATTGGATTAATCAAGGACGAAAGTAAAGATTCATCTTACAGTTACTGTCAAGATCTTAGTTTTTGGTTTAGATATTTGTATCCAAACTTTAATGGTCATGCTATATATTAAGAAGAAGATATTGAAGTTAAGGGAAGTTTAAAGAATACTGATAATATAGACTGTATAGAGCTTAGAATAAACATTGATAACTGTATATTAGAAGCTCTTGATTATCCAAATTATTTAAATATAATATCTATAGATCAAAAACGAAAAGATATCTTAAAAGATAATTAAAACTTTAGATTTGCTATACATCTACATAATGAAATTAATGTAGAGATAACTTATGCAGCAATTCAATAGTAATTTGATAATTGAAATTTAATCATTATGTTTATTATCTACTTTTATATATTTTATTTATTTCATTCTGATTATTATTATTATTATTATTATTTGAATCTCTTTTTTATTTATTTATTTGAATTCTCTCTTTTTAAGAAGATAATAAACATTTACTTGATAGAAAATATTTGAAAATATAATATTCTAGATTATAATAATAAGACTAATATTAATTTAAAATAGATTTCGAATCTAATTCAGATATCATATTTATAAATTTAATTATTAAAAATTGAATGGAAAGGAATGCAATAACCTAGAATTAAGGTGCTAATAGAAATAATGAATGATCAGAAAGCTAAATGAATAAAGTAGAAAGATAGCTGAATGGATAGTTATTTGTGATAATATAAAGAAAAAGGATTGGTATTGAACTTGTATGTTGATTTATTCAATCAATCATACATTCATTTTTTCATTCCTTTTTGTTTTTTTCTTTGTATATAAAAAAGAGTTAAGATTGAATTCAAAAAGAATATAAAGAAAGTTATATTATTTTTTGCTTCTTAATTAAAAGTAATACATTAAAATAATTAAAAATAATTAGAAATGTCAAAAAGAGCAAAAGAAGCACCATCAACAGGGGCTAAAGGAAAGGCTAAACCAGTAGTTGTTTCAAGTATTAAATTATACTAATAATTTAAAAAAATTATAAGAAATCTAATAAATAATCTATTAAATATTAATAGAGCTTGAGTCTGATGCTAGAAAAGCTGCAGAAGCAATTAATGATAATGAAAGCGAAGAATATAAGGTATTAATCATAATTTAGCATTATATTAAACCTATTTTATTATGACATTATTTTATAAATGTAGAAAGCAATGAGATAAGAAGCGAGAGCTATGGTTGAATAATTTAATGAAGAAAAAAAGCTTTTGGCATTTTACTAACAAGAGAGATAAAAGATTAACTATAATTGGATTATTGCAAAGAAAGAGCTTGAAGATAAAAAAAGTGAGTTGATAAATAAAGAAAGGGAAATATAAGATCTAACAGAAAATCATTTCATGACATTAAACGTTTATAAATAGAAGTAACCTTTTCATTATTATAATTAGTGTTTTAGTTTAAGTAGATATTAAAAAACAAGAATTGATAACTAAAATATTAAATGACATTGATTATATTTTAAGTAGTTTAATGAAATAAATCATATTTTATTTAATTGAAATCTAATCCATCTCACCCTAATAATTAGTTTAATATAAAAATTATAATAGAATAAAACACTTGTTGTTCCAAAATCAAGATTAATAGAGCGAATTAAAGAAGGATGTTGAAGTTACTCTTAAATAATTGGAAGATCAACATAGAATAAAAGCAAGAGAACTTAAAACTGATGTTCGTTCACTTAAAGTCACTGTAATTAATAATTTGAATATATAAGAATTGAAAAGCATGAATTAACAAAAGAAATTAATAAAGATATTCTTCATCAATAAACAATATAATTTATAATAATAATTTAGAAAAAAGAATAAGAAATATCTTAGCAAGATTATCTTTTCGCTTTAAAATCTGAACATGATAAGTAGATGACTCTTATGCGTTAAGGTAATTTCTTTAAAATTATTTAATAATTATATTTATCAATTCCATTAATAATTTTATCATTAAAGATTATGAAAGACAAGTTAACGATATTAAAAGAAAATATGATTTGAAAATGTAAAACTTGACAAAGGAAATGGAAGAAGCAAGAGCTGCTATGATAAAATAATTAGAAGATAATAAGAATCAAAAAATTGCAGAAATTATCAAAGAACACACTTAAAAATACAATGATATAAAGAATTACTATTCTGAAATAACTGCTACCAACTTAGATTACAGAAAAACTTTAAAAAATGAAATCAAGGAACTTCAAACTAAAGAAGAAGAATATAAAAAGACTCTTTAATAAACTGAAAAGGGTTACAAGGAGTTGAATGAACCTCTCCTCGCTTTGGGAATTGAAATCTAATAGTTACTTAAATAAGAACAAGAATAAGAAGCCATCATCAAGGAAAAGGAAGACCTTAAAAAGAGAATTGATGTACAAGATAAGCTCTTCAGAAAACTTGAATATGAGTACGAAGTAAGATTACAATAGTACCAATATCTTGAAAGAGAAAGAAATGCTCTTTATGCTAAATTCAACCAAACTGTCTTCGAAATTCATCAAAAATCTGGTTTAGAAGTAAATTTTTTTTTACAATCAAAATTAAAAAACTCAATTTTTACAATTTAAATTAGAATCTCATCTTAGAAAAGAAGGTTGCTAATCTTAGAGAAGATTTAGAAATTAAAGATTTATAAATTCACTAAGTATTAACAGCTGCTAATATCGATCCTAATTCAGTTGGTATGATATCATTATTTGCTGAAAAAATTATAAATTTAAATTATTTTATCTTAGGATCTATAAATAAAAGTTTAGAAGAAGTAGAATCTCTTAAAAACGAACTTATCTCAGAATTGCAAGCTCAATTAAAACAAATAAGAAAAGCTCACTCTCACATGGTTAAAGCTTACGAAGGAAAACTCTCCGAATTCGTAATTCCTGTTGAAGAATTAGGTTTCGATCCCCTTGTTCCCACAAATACTGATTGATTTTAATTTAAATTGTATATAATTTATATATGCTAGTACTCTATTATAACATAATTTGATGTTCTAACATTTAATATTTAGAGAATTTCATATTCAATAAGGTTTCAATTAAATCTTACTTCAATGCACTTTATTTTTAAACACTAAAAATTGCAAAAATAATCCTTCAGCATTAGAATCTACTTTATAATAAAAATTAATAATCACCATTAATCACAAGAACATGATTCTTAGTTTAAAATAAAGTATATTGATTTAAATTATATGTCATCTAAATATCTGAGAGTATTATTTAATATACTATTCTATGGTTTAATCAGGAATAGATTTACATTATAAATGAATAAATTAATAACTAGAGTAAAATAATTAATATAAAGGATTTGATTAGCTTATAATTGATTTTAATTAATTTAATATATAAGTCAGTAGTTTATTTTATATAATATTTTCATTACATTTCTTCTCAATCAAAAGTTTCTCATAGAAACTTATCCCTTAAACTCCTTTACTTTATTATCTATTTATGATTTACATCTCTACTAGAATTCAAGTATATTATTTTGAGTTTCTTTTTTAATATATTCCTAAGCTGCTAAATATGAATCTTCTATTTCTTCCTTTTTCTCTAATAAATCTTCTTACATGAGCTAAAGAGTCTTTATTTATTCTGCAATATTCCCCTAGATTTAATTTGTTATAAAAAATATAAAATAATTTATCTATTATCCTATTTTTATTTATTAAATTTCATGAATCATAAACATATAAAAGTTTAATTGAATTATTAAAAATGCAAATTAGTATTTAGAATGTTTAAAAGTTTACAAATATTTTATCCAACTTTTCTAATTTCTCGTCTTTTACTTTTTTAAGTGAATCCAAATTCTTTTTTTATTCCACATCTTAATCAGATTTAAATGTTTCTATGTCTCTTAAATAATCTTTAGATAGCTAATCTTTAAACATTTTTAAAAGCAGATCCAATTTTTATTCTTTCAATTGAAACATTTCCTATTCAACTTGCTTCGCTTTTTTAACAATCTCGTCTTCATACTATTGTAATTTATTTGCTACTAGTGATATATTATCTTCACCTTCTAATTTTTCATTATTCATTTTCTTCCCTTCAAAGTTATATCTCTCTGCCAACCTAATACTTATAAATAGATCTTTTTGTAATTTTTGTAGAAATTAATAATTTAATAAATTTCTAAAAATCAAAAATTTTTAAGCTGATTAATTATATTAAATAAGTTAAATTTGAAATATGTGTTTAATAATTGATTTATACAGTTTAGGATATTAATAAAAATATTTACTTACTAATTAAATTAATTTAATAACTAAATATGAGAAATGGTAGGTTGTCATCTTCATTAAAATAATACATGTTCATTTAATGATAATAATATTTTATCAAAATAAATTTATTTAGAGTTATTTCTTGATAATTTTTAAATTTTTTGTTATAATTTGATAAGATTTTGGTTGTAGTTAGATAATGAATAGTTTAATTATCTGCTGCTAAATAAAGATTAAATAAAAGTAGTATTTTTATGTTGGAATTCTATGAAAATGGAATATAGTTAAGAAAAATGAATAAGTTTGTCAATGTGTTAAGCAATAAAAAATATTAGCAAAAGGAAGATATAAAACCAGTGACAATTTAGAAGAATAAGAAAGAATAAATGTTAAAATCCTGCAAGATAATTTGGAATAGTATCATTATTTATGCTTGTAAAATAAAAAAAAGAGAGCAAGTAAGATTACAAATATAACAAAGAGCGTGAGTGAATTATGATAAAAAATAATATCTAATTTTCTTATTTGATTGAATACCAATTCATTTAAATGTCTTAGTAAAATAAATAGAGAAGATAGATCTGAAAGATTATAATCGGATTCTGAAACTTAAAATAAAAATATCTGATTTTCTTTAGTGATAACAAAGGAATACAAAGAAAAAGTAAATGAGAAGTGTAATTTCAGAGCAGTCATTAGCTTCAACAAAGACATAAAAGCTCTTTAATAATTTAATAGCTAAAGGATAATCTAAGTAATCATCAAGCATTGAATATATTTTAAGATAAATATCATTAATAATTAAATGCTCCCTTCAATATGAATCATTATTCAAATGGATAATGCAATAATTATTAACTGATCCAAATAATGAAAACAAAATAAACTAATTAATTAATTCTATCTTTTTCTAAAATTCACCAAAAGGATTCCTCTTCTTGAAGGGTAACTTGATGAAGAGAGTCTTACAAAAACCTGGGGATCATTTGGTAATCATTTATTAATTCATTAAAAGTTAGGCTTGTTGCTGATTTCATTTAACTCCTATCTCATATACATCTAAAGGAGCTATGCTATATTAAAAAAATCAGCGAACAAGCGAACTTAGAATAAAAATCTATAGCTTAAGGAAGTGAAAATAAAGTAAAATTTACTAATTTTGTTTATTATAAAAGGTTTGTATATTTCGAGACAACTTAGAATGGGTAGAGGTATTCTTGTTCCTCATTTTGGTACATTCACTTTTAGTGCACCTGAATGCAATTTGAATGTAATTACTAACTTTTAATTTCATCTTTCCCCATTTATTTGTATTTCTCAAAGCTGAGTTTATTTACAAATAACACTTCTTTCAATCTATTTTGCTTCTTTCTAATTTAATAGATTAATTCCAGAATTGAAATCAAAAGAAAAACGAAATAATATTTATCCTTTAATAATATAATCAACATTAAACTAATAGGGTGTTACTAATCCCATACAAAGAGATAAGCAATTTAGAGTACCCGTATTCTTAGTCTCCAAGGAATTCGTTCATGGCTGGCCCATAAAGACTGGTATTTTCATAGATAATCATATAAGGCCATATAATGTTTAGACAAGCGGTTCAATTTCAATAACCAAAATTAATTTCACTGAAATTGCATAATATGCTGAACACAACAAAGAAGCAGTAAAAATTTCATTTGAGAGAGTAATTCGCCAGTTAGCTGATTAAACAAGATAGGTAATTAATGAATTAATATTAATATAGCACTAAATTTAAAGCGAATAGCTTATAAAGTGGAATATATATAGTGATAGATAAGAAATTTAGTTTTACTCACTTGAATAAGCGATTTATTTAAAAAATACAATATTATTAATTTCTATGGAAATAAAATCTTAATTTTAAAATAATTATTATCTTATAAATTTATAATCAATAATTAATACATTTCTATTGCAAAATATCTAAAATGTTTCTAATTTATTCATTTATAAATATAGAAAAGAAGTGTTGATATGGAAATTCCAGGTATTGGTACTTTCTAAGTCAGAAACGGTATTGCTGCTGTTCATTTTGACGAGTTCTTAATTTAAAACGTTAAAGTAATAGAAATATTTAGGTATAATTAAAGTAAAGACATAATTTATAATATAAATTTTAGGGTGTTCCTAAAAGACCTTTAAGCGAAAGAAAGTAAAAAGGTGATATGAACTTAACAGCTGACAGATTAAATATGTTAGAAAATACTTCCAGAATTGGAGCTGATGCAGAATACTATTTAAAGTCTAGATTAGGAATAGATTTAGATTAACTTTCTACCAAGAGTAAATATATAATAATTAATAAATCTAATTATTCTAAATTTTTGTTATTATTTACATTATAGGTAGACCTTTAACTGCTACTAGAAATTCATCTACTTAAAATTTATTATAAAATGCTACAAAAACTCTTCAACGTCCTGCTACTTCTACTTCTTTAAGACAATCTGCTCTTAACTTGAAACAACCTGAATTAGGCCCACTAGAATTTGGTCTTAAGAAACTTAGATTCTGGATCAGGTAAAACTGTTTGAATGCTTAAGATGTAAACCTTTCTTTACTTTTATTTAATTTTATTCACTTTATTGTATTTAAAAAAAGGCCTTCTTAGAAATGTGTAATTGTGCTTTGGGAAGAACTCGTGCTTAGAGAGTTAAAGTTGATTATAAATAGTTTTTTGAGGCAATAAATAAAATGGAGCTTGATTTGAATGAAGAACAAGTAATTATATTTAATGAAATAAATGATTCTGTTAAAAATTAATAAAATTAAAATTAAAAAAGTCTCAAGAATTATTTAAGAAATTGGATGCAAATTAAGATGGATATATTAATTATACTGACTGGAAATAAACCATAAAGGATGATAGTACTAAACTTAAATTGGCAAATAAGAAATAAATATTAATTTTTATTATTTATTTTAAAAGATGATCATTTACAATACATCAAGGATGTCATTTATAAAAGATAATTGCACACAGATGATGTTTTAAAAACTATGGGATTAGACAGAGAACATCCTCCTATTAATAAATATTAATTGAAAGATGCTTTAAAGAAACTTGATCTTACCCTCACTGACTTAAAGGCTATGAGAGTTGCTTAAACTTTGCTAGGCCATGAAGAATACATCTCTATGTATGACTTAGCTAGATCATTTGAAACTATTGAAGAAGGTATATTTTTAATAAAATTAATAATGAAAATGTTAATTTTTAAATAAAAAAAAATATAAATAGATGATAAGATATTTGACCCCAGTTGGTTCAAGGATATTCTTTACAAGATTAAATAAAAAATTCTTGCTCTTTCCAATCCTAATGAAATTAGAGAATCCTTTGAGGTATTAATTATAAAATTATGAATAATTAATAGTTTAAAGAAAATTTAATAATAAATAATAGAATTACGATGAGCATAATGAAGGTATTCTTGACACAGCAAACTTTAAAACTTGTTTGATGAGAAGTTCATTAAAACTAACAGTGAAGGAAATTAATAGAATTGTAAGATATATCCCTAAGGTTAAGGTTAATAACATTGATTACTATAATTTCCTTCAACTTGTAGAGAGAGTTGATATTAATGCCTCTGCTCCTGATGCAGTCTCTGATATTAGTGAATTTGCAGTTAAACTAGGAAAATTCATTAAAGATAAAAAATATACAATTCCTTCTTTCTTAAAGACTGTCAGAAGATTCTCATTTGTTTTAGATTCTTCAAACAATTTAGAATACTTTGTCTCTCTCAGCCAAGTAAATACAATTGAAATTAAAATGTCATTAATAGTATAAATTGAATATAATTAAAGATGGCTGAATTCCTACATAGAAATGTATTTAAGGGGAATGATAGAGTAGATATTGATTTCTATGTTAATGAATTAGATATTGATTGTGATGGGTATATTAAAGAAAATGATATCGAATCCTTCTTAACTAGATACACATACTTCGATTAAACTAACTTTACCCCTTCAAACCTTACTAGAACTTTAACTCTAAAGTCTCTTGATCCTCGTACAATTAGTATGAACACCAAAACCCTCTATCCTTTCAAAGCTCTTAGTGAAGCAAAGGTTGATAACATTCTGAGAGATTTGAGAAAGAAAATGGAACTTAAAAAAATGAAAGCTGCTGAATTATTTAGCACACTTGATGCTGATCAAGATGGCTTCCTTACTATCAATGAATTCAGTGAGAATATTAGAAAAGTAATTTATTTTTAATTTAACAGTTTGTCATGTAAGGTTTTTAAAAAAATAGATTATTGAATTGTCTCAACCTGCAATTGATGGATTCTTTGCTTATATGGATAAATTGCACACTGGTATGGTAGATATAAGCAACTTCTTGAAAGTTATGAGAAAGAGTGTTGTTACAAAGGATTAACCAATTAAGGAAGATAACTTTGATTGGGAAAATGAAATGGTTTTCAGAATTAGATAATGGTTCAAGAAGGAAGGTATTACTGTTGAAGATTCTTTCAGAGCTATTGACTAAACTTTCAAGAGAGAAATCAATGTTGATGATCTTGAAGTATTCCTTAAGGAATGTTTGAAGGTAAAAGCTGAGGAATTGAACAAGGCAAAATTAGACAGACTTTTCAAGCTAATTGATTAATATAAAAGAGGTAAAGTAAACTTCGTTGATTGGAAGAGATTCATACTTGAAGATTTTACTTATGGTACAAATAAAACTGTAATGGGTGGCAAAACAATTGATAACATTTCTTCATTTGATTGGAAACTAAATGCAAGACAATAACTTGGTCTTGTCCTCACTAGAAGATTTGCTAATTTAACTCAAAGTTTTGATGGTAAATAGCATTAATATAAATTTAATTCATTTATTGAGTATTTTTATCTAAACATATTTTAGTTATCAGTGGCTATAGAAAGAAATTATTATTCTCCCATTTCAAAAAGTGGGTTCATGATACTGATGCTCTAAGAGGTTTTGATTTTACTGAAAGTCTCATGTAAGAACTGTTTTCTGATTTAGACTCTCACAACAAGGGTTACCTCACTGAAAGTGATTGGGAGATAGCTTTTAGTATGTTTTTTATTATCCTTTAAATTTAATTAGATTTAATAATTTTATAATTAAATTAGGTGGTTTTAATTGGGAACATCAAATGCATGAAGAAATTAAAGAATACTTAAAATAGAATTTTAAATCTATTGAAAAGGCATATGAATTCTTCTGCTAAGGAAATCCTAATAAATTAATTGAATAAGAGAACTTCTATAAAGCTGTTAACTCTATTTTACCAAAGAGATTTATTGACTCAGATCTTAAGGATTTATGGATTTATGTTTCAAGCGGTGAACCTAAAGTTGATTATGATAGATTTAAAATTGCCTTCTAAAAGTATATTCCTCACTATGAGAGAACTACTGAATACGATTAGGAAAATATTAGACCTAAGACAGCTGGTCCTTTGTAATAAATATGATTAATTCAATATTCTATTAAAATAATAATTTTATTATCATTTAATTTAATTAGGAGCAGTTTGAGTAAATCTACTTCTTGGAATCAAATTTATGGAGTTGGCTCTTCTTAAGTTAATGGATAATCAGCCACTGAATATGGTGGATTTGGAAGAAGCAGCTTATTGAATGGTAATGAAGATGATGTCTTCGAAGAAAAATTGCTCTCCAAAATCCGTAGATTGTTGAGACCAACCATTAAATCTTCTTCAAAGTTATTAGAATCATTAGATGTAAACAATACTGGATACATTACTAATCTTGAATTCAGAAATGCAATGAGAACTCTCAACTTGGGGCTTTGTAAAGATGAAGTTGACCTTCTTCTTAATATTTGTGAAATTGATGGAAGAGTCAATATTAAATAATTCATTAAACTAATTGATTTTACGTAAAAAATTAAATTTTAATTTATTTAATTGTAATTTAAATTTCTTATAAAATATAAAGTGAAAGTGATAAGAAGATCGTATAAAGATCAATCCTTAAATTAAGAGAAATCACAAATTAAGTCTATACTTTCCTTCTTTCCCCTAAGGATGCTTTTAGAATGGTAATAATAATATTTACTTTAAAATTATTTATTAAAATTATTAAAATAAAAATAGTTTGATGCTGATTCAAAGGGATACTTGAATTTCGATTAATTCTCTAACTTTATTGCTAGATTATCTTAATTATCTGGTCATGATATGCTACCCTACTCCATTATTAAGGATATCTTTGAATATATTGATCAAAAGAAGGATGGTGTTATTGATCAAGCTGAGTGGATGGATATCTTTAACAAATTCGAATATGTTCCTTAGGCTTCAATCCATAAATAATCTTTGGCTAAAGCTACTGTTTACAATTTAAAGAAGCGTCCTCAAACTTCTTTCAATAAAGAAAGTTTACATGAATTACCTCCTAATAAATATAATATGGAATACACAAATGAAAATTATCCTCTCACAGTAAAGAATGAGAAGATTCATACCATATCTGATAAATAAAAGTATGGAACAATTAATAAATTCTTTGATGAAGTTGAAAGACAACCTGATCCAAAGCCAGTTGGAGATAATCACTTCAACTAAATTCTTGGAGAATGGGGTAAGACCAAAGAATTTGATAAGGTTATCAATGCTATTGGAAAAAATCGTAGATTCCTTTTAGATATGTTTAGCTCACTTCAAACTAGAAATATTCCTATTACCTTTGAAAGAGCCAAAGCCATCATTGGATAAATGCTTAGAAATAGTGGCTAGTACCTAAAAGAAGAATCCTGGCCTATTTTACTTAAATTTGCTGAAAGAAATGGTTTAATTGACTATAAATTCCTTTTGGAAGTGTACAAGGAGAGAATTAAACACATAGATAGTCATCCTATTATCCATAGAAATAGATCTTTATAGAGATTAACTAATTGATTATATTTTTAATATTTTTTGCCAGTTTTCTAATAAAAGCTATAATTATATCATTTTAAATTCATTACTAAATATATTATTGTATATTCTTAAGCTAGACAATAGTTCTTATGTCCCTTTATAGTAAGTATACAAAAAATAGCAATATTTTCATCTTTCTCCAATATTTTATTCTTTTCAAATAAACTTATGCTTTTACTTATAAATTCTCAATCTTAAATTACTAAAAATATTTATTTTTTTATAACTTCTAATTAAAAAATATAAAATTGTTAAATAAAATACTTTATTTTAACTTTTTTAAAGAATTATGATTTTATTTTATTATTATTGAACAGTATTCTAATTAATAAACGAAAAATTAATTGGAAAGATATCTGCTAATCAAAAGTAAAAAGAGATAAGGATAAGTGTAAAGTATTAGATTTAATAAATGGATAAAGTATTCAATTCATTTGCTATGAAATGCTAAAAGCATTCTAAAAATGAAATTATATATATTTAGGTAAATGAAATTTTGGAAAAGAAATCCATTTTTCTTTGTGAAGAATGCGTATTCTAAGATATTAGCTTCAAGCCTTAAAACTTTGTAAGAATTAAATAAATATTAGAATTATCTGATAATTAAATTGTCTAAAATTGGCCTCCATTAAATGACCCAAGACTTTAATAACAGCTATTTGAAATGATAAGCTAAGATAATTAAAATAAATATATACAATAATAAATTGGAATAGTTAATTATTTTAACAATCTTAAAAAATAAATAATTGAGAAAATAGATCTCTAATAGAAATAAGCTATGAAATATGCAGAAGAAAATGATGATTTGACAAAAAAATTAATATCAATATATAAAGAGATTTCCTAAATTGATAAATTTAGAAATCTTCTAATAGAAGAAACAAATAATCAACTATAGTAGGAAAAACATTGTAAAAGCTTTATTAAAAACTATCAAAAGCATAAATAAAATAATTCAAAGAGATTGAATGATCTCTTAAATGAAATAATTTAATTTAAGTAAAAATTAAATTTAGATTAAACAAATGATATTTAACAAAAAATTATTTCTCTAATTGATCTTACATATTCAGGTAAGTAATAATAATAATAATAATAATAATAATAATAATAATAATAATAATAATAATAATAATAATAATAATAATAATAATAATAATAAACCAATCATGAATTATAAATTTAATTTATTAAATCAAAATTTAAACAAGATTAAAACTGTTTGATATTTTAACAAAATTTAATTAAAAAATGTATTTCAATCCAATAAAAATTTAAAAGGAACACTAATTGTAGTGCTGATTATTACTCAGATATTATACTAGATCCATTATCTAAATATTTAATTAAATTCTAAATTTCTCCTTAGGGTGAAGACTAGGAGGGTTAATTTAGTGGATTTTGTATTGGGTTAATCAATGATAAAAAAAAAGATATTTCATATGGATATAATGAGAATCTTCAATTTACTTTTTAAATTTAAAAAAATCATTTAAGTATTTATCAACCTTAAGAAAATTAAATAGTAAAAGGAGATTTTAAATAAATAAAATGTAGTGAAGAGCTATAAGTAACAATTTAAATCAGTTAAGGTATATTTGAAGTAACAGATATCCTACAAAAAAATAAAGCTATTTTAGATGGAAAAGAGAAATCTAAGTTGCTATCTAATGAAAAATATAGACTATTTTTCTATATAAGTTATAAAAATATTGTAGATTTATAATTTCTAAAAATTGAGTGAAAGTATAAAATATTAAATAAAAGAAAATTGATATTAATTCTTTTTCTTAATTGATTTATTAATATGCGATACACAAATTTTTGTAAATACATACCCCTATCTATTTTAGTAAGGTTTTTGAGAACTATTTACATTTTAAAAATATATCTTCTAAAAAAATTAAAATGAAGAAATAAAGTAATTTCAAGTATTGTAATACATTAGTTTTATTATTGTATGAGTTAATACATATCAAACATATATTTTATATTTCATCGAATAGTAAAAAGTATAGAGTTTAGAATAGATACTAACCAATATATTAAAGGTATTTATGTTTTAACTACATATAAATATTTAATTTAAAAATTAATAAATTTCCTATCAGTGATAAAAAAAATAGAAAAGATAATATCTAATTTTTAAAAATGATTGCGTGATATACCTATATACATCATTTGTGTATTATATTTATATGATGAAATGAGTTAGAATATATTACAGTGATTTGAATTAATTTCTGATATAGTGATTTTGAAAATATTTGATGAAAAAATTAATCTAATGATAATAAATACCTATAAATTACCAAACCTACCTACTTTTATCTAATTTTTAATCTAAAATTGATAAAAATTAAGATACATAAATATTGAAATAATTAATATTTCTACTTCTAACAACTTAGCATATAAAATAATTACTTAATAAAATTATCATGTAATATCGTATGGAACTTGTCTTTGAGATTCCAGATGTCATTCTTTATGATATTACTAATGGAGATCTTTAAATAATTAACTCAGGTCCTTTAGCTATCTATGTTTTGAAATAATTTCATTTAGTAGTTTTAAAAATTGGTTAATGGTAATACAGTCTTTCAAAAGATATTCCCATTTTATTTTTATAATCAAACTAAAAGAAAATGTATGCTCTTCCTAAAAATTAAGGAAATTTTGGATTAGTCCTTGGCCCTCAAACGTCTTAGGAACAAGAATAGATTTTAGAAAGTGTTTTTTCTTAGAGTTGCGATTTTGCAATTGCTACTCCAGAAGAAGAAAATTAATTTGTTCTACCTAATTAAGACAATAATCCTGAATAGCAAGAATAAATTTCTACTTCAAAATGGATTTAAGGATATATTTAAAAAGGTATAATATTAAAATATACTGTTAATTTTAAAAAAGAAAATTTAATGTTGATTTTAATCCGTTCTTCAAATATTTAAATATAAATAGGTGGTGATTTAATTAGAAGTGGCTTGATTGTTGGAGGTAGTATTATAGCCTATGGAATAAAAACAGGGGGTAAACTAATTAAATCAACAATATCGAGACCATAAATAAAAGAAATAGATCCACAAACTTTAGCTAAGGTATAAATGGCTCATTAAACCTCTTCATAAATTCTATTATTCAGTTAATCTTAAATAGAAGCACTTGTTAATAATTCTAAGAGTATAGGATAAGAAATTGCTTTTAAAATAGCTGAATCAGAAACAGGGTAGATGATTTCATCTCATAAAAACTATGGAGATGTAAGAAATATTACTAAAGGAACTGTTAATGCTGTTGCTGCTATTTATGATGGAATGTTTGAGTCCCTTTCAATCATTGCTAGAGGATTCTAAATCACAGCAACCTCAGTTATTAGTGCAAAATATGGTTAATAAGCTGGCTTGTTAGCAGACTAGTCTATGGATACAGTTGGCAATATTGGAAATATAGCTTACTCATTTAATAATTAAACCACGAAAGCAATTCACCAAGCAACATAAAGTAGGATCTAAAATTATTGATTAATATTTTCTATAAAATTTAATTAATTGATAGTTATTAATTAATATTTATAACCAAAACATTTTAACCATTCCTTTTAAATTCCTTATTTTACTATTTAATTTTTAGTTCATTATTATTTAAATTAATTAAGAATTTTTTACTAATGCATTATTCTAGGAAAAATAAATTTTAGTTACTTTAAGAATTTTAATATTTAACTCATTAATATATTTATATGTATTCACAGTTTTAAATTAATGATGATTTAGGTTATTTCTTTATTACTTATTTCTTAATAATAGATGTTTAGGTATTTATTTGGATAATTTTAAATATTATTTGATTCAAATATTAAAGTTATTTAATAGGAAATAATGGATATACTAGCTAACAAAAATAAATGACTCTACAATTAAGATCTGGATAAAGTAAAAATCACAAGAGACCTTGCTTTTTAAGATCGTTATAAGTTTTTTTATTGAGAATATTGCCATCAGAATCTTCATATTCTTCTTCTTGGTCAATATTGAATTAGGAGTATTCACTTTCCATTGAGAGTTTATGATGGAGTGCAAGAGCATCCTTAATAGATGTGATTTCTTTAAAGTGAATAGTGTTAGGGATCTTCAAGCATTTCATACCATAAGTGTGTCTCCATTCTGAGAAATGTTTTTCGAAAGCTCTTCTACCCCAATAACTGTAGTTACCACAGATTTCACATTTGTATTCAATACCAAGTTGATGGAGTTTATACAACCAATAAGGAATGGGTTTGCCATCAGGGCCTAAAGGTACATTTTTAGGATTATAAGGAATTTCATCATCGTCATCACTTTCGTTTTAGTTGGTGACTTCTTTATCTTATTGATTTTCTGCTTCAATTTCTTGATAAGTTCTATAATGTAAAAAAGAATTTTAAAATATATTCTAAATTTATTATACATAAATCATTATATTTTATGAAAAATGAATTTCTTCATTAATAATTTTAGTTAAAATTTTTTTAAAATAAATGATTTATTCACAAATAAAATTAGTTATTTACCTAGTTTGTTTCTTTTTAACATAAAGAATGGTTTCGTTAATAACTTCACCTAATTGCTACTTTAATCCAATCACATAACATTCTAATTGAGCAAGTTATTTCTTCTTTTAATCATCCTTTAAATTTGCTTCAGCAGTATATTGAGGTTATTCTTAGTCATTTTATTCATCACCATCAGTATTTGTAGGACCACCTTCTAATTTAGATAATTTTTCTTCTTCTTTTTCAAGGGCTTTTTGTGCATTTTTGTGCTTCTTTCCTTCTAAATGATGGGCATAAATACTACTGTTTGTGAATAACTTTTTACAAGCTTTACAGAAGAGTTCATTACTAGAATAGTCAATTACATCTTCATAATCTTAACGAGGCCAACCTTGGATAGATCCTTCCTTCCATCTATACTCAAAGTCTTGTAAAATTTACTTTTCAATAATAGAATATTCTGTTAAGGGCTAACTCTTTATAAAGAAATCTTTAAAATATGCAACTAGATTCTACAAATACTCTAAATAGCTAGAGAACTCCTTAAGCTTAAGTGCAAGAGGAATTTCGTGGAAGGCATCAAACTTTTCCAAATACCATAAATAATCACCAATATGATAATCTTCAGTAAGTCTTACTTTTTTCTTTTTCTTCAAATCGAAACTCAAAAATTCATTATAAAGGACATTCATATCAATATACTTTCCCTATTATTCATCTGCTGAAAAAAGGGGTTCTGAATATGGAGCATTGAAGACGTTTTTCTTGAAGAATTCCTTATCAATAATTTAAATAGTTTGATTCTAATGCTTTTTATAATATTCCTTTATATCTTTTAAGCGCTATTAGAAATTATACCAAATATCTGGTTATCTTGTACCAGCACTAACACTCTTTTTACCTTCAAGGATAGCCATTTCTTCTTTCTTCACATCATCTAAATCCTAAAGTAAAATCAAAGCATCCATACATTTGCTTTACTTCATTTCAATTAAATTTTTAAGCTTATTGTCAATTATTACTTGCTCTTTAGGATTATCAAGCTTATCAAACATGAAATCCAATGTAGATTAATCAAGCAATTCAATGCTTTCTAAAATAACTCTTATTTATTCAAGCCAATTTGATGACATCTTATTTTGCTTTTCCTTTTTTATAGTTAGCTAATAAATGTATTTATTATTTTACTGTTTATGATCTTTTAATTTTACTAATGAGAAATCTAAATATCTTTTTACCAATTATTTCAAATTAACACTAAAATAATACCAATATTATCTTATCAAAGATATATTAAGTTTTCCTTTCTTAATAAACTATTGAATTATTTAATTTCATTGGATTTATTTATTACCTTTATGTCTAGGAAACTAATATTAGATAATTGTATAAAATAACAATTTTTAACATCACCAAGTTAGATTCTTAAATGATAGAATTTGTTTAATTTAGAGTAGAATGAATATTAATTCTTTATTCCTAAACATATTAAAATTTATTATATTTTTTTATTTCAATTTTTTTCTTCTTAAAAATAATTATACTTTTGAAATAAATGTTTTTAAGTTAGTATTATGTTTAATTTAATGTACAAAAAATAAAATTTTGAAAAAATATGATTAATGAAAACATTTGTAAAATGAAAATTTAGAAGATAGAATTTATTAATGGATTATATTGTCATAAATTTATTTTAAAGGAGGAATGTGATTATGGATATTATTTATCAACTGAAAAGAAATGAATTAAATATCATTCTTCATGCAAAGAATGTAAAGAATATACTCAAAACAGTTGTAAATCATATGAAAACTTTTATTTTAATAAAATATAACATCATCTCGTGATTCCGACTAAATTAAAAATAATGATAATTAATCTTGCATAGATTGTGATTTTACATTCAAGACTTGTGAAAGTTCTTAAACTAAATACTTTAATTGTGGTAATAATAGTTGCTTATTTTCTAATAGTAGTTTATCTAAATACCCTAATTAATATTTTAACGATCCTAATAATGTTTGTACACTTTGAAATTTTTAAAAATTATTTATTATTAACATTAATTTATAAAATGGGCATATTTAAAATTTAAAAGAAAATAAATATTAAATTATAAAATAAAATTAATAAAATAAAATAATATAAATAATTAAATTCTTATTTTTATATATTTTTATAAATTCTATTATTAAATTAATAGAAATTATTTATTTTTATTTTAAATTATATATATTTATAAATTTATTAATTAAAAATAAAGTAGATCCATCCTCATTAATTTATTTTAATTTAATTAGAAATTTGATTTGAGAAATTCAACTAAAGAGATAAATAATGCAATTTTATTAATAAAAAAATAAAATAAGATTTTAATTTATTTATTTTTGATTGTATTTAGATTATTAGAAAATAATTAATTTTATATTTTATTATTTTCTTATAATTATGCTAAATAAATAGTAAAATAAATAAAATACTCACAAATGAAATGACTCAAAATTATAGATTTTTGATGCATTTAAATATATAATATTGGTATTATTTTATAGATTGGTTGATAAAAGATTTAAATTTATTTAAATATTTTCTATTCATTTTTTTTCACTCTTATTCTAATTGTATCATAATTCATTAATATTTTGAAAGAAAACATATTAGAATATCTTAATTTAATTCCCCATTCTAATTTACTTTCAATAATAATTCAATTACAATGATTATATTGATTTCTTATCTCCAAATAATAATAAATAAAGTAATAAAGAAAAAGAATATAAGTATCTATGATGGATAATAAATAGTAATCTACAAATTTGTTATAAACTCACTTGCTGGGTCAGTAACAACATCTCTAATTACTAAAAAGTAAGAAGATAGACATCCTCAATCAATCATTTTTACCACGTAATAAATAATTTTTCTTCAATTGAATTTATTTGATTTTAAAACTCTTATGAGACATAGTGACTAGCTGATTTTTAAAATGGCTAACTCCATAAATGAAATAATTTTAAATAGAAAAAAATATAAATATATAAAGGAATAGCATTTATTTTAATTATTTTATACCTATTTCACTTAAATTATTTATTCTACAATAGAGCAAAAGGAGAAATAAAGTAAAAAAAATAAACTCCATTTGTAAATATTTTGGTAGATTTTTAATAAGTAATGGGAGAGTTTTTCATGCTTTGCTATTATTTAATAACTCAAATTTATATTAAATTAAATTTGTTTATTTCAAAAATTTTATAAAATTAATTTTATTCCCTTGTTAATAAATAAAAAAATATAATTAATTTTAAAATAGATTTTATTATTATTATTATTAAATATTTTTTGTTTTTTGACTACTATCTTTATTTGAAAAAGTGTCTTAAATTAAAGAAACAACTCCTAATTCTGAGTAAACTTAATAAAATGTGAATATTATGAAGAAAGAATTAGAATAAAAAGGATTTGTAGATATTAAATTAAAAGGAGAAGGTTAACAAGCATATGTAGTATTAGCTAAAAATTCAAAAAATAATTATAGATACGCAATCAAGGGATATAAAGTAAAAGGATGCAATGGGCAAGTATTTTAAAAGGAAAAGGAAAATCATCTAAGTTATTTGCATGAAGTCAAAAGCTTACAAAAAGTTAAAGGGTCTCCTTATGTAGTCAATATTATTTAAGAATTCGAAGGATAATAATTTTGCTATATTGTACTTCAAGAATGCTAAGGTTTTTATTATTTTAAAAATGAAATATTTTTAATACATTTTTGTAAATAGGTTCTCTTTAAGATTTATTAGACTAGAATAAAAATTAATAATTGAATACAGAATTATCTGTTATTAAATATTCAAAGGATATTGCTGAAGGACTTTTTTATATTCACAGTAAAGGAATACTATTAGCAGATATCAAACCTGCAAACATTTTAATTGATTATTATGGAAATGCAGTTTTATGTAATTAAAAGAATTATATAATGTATTTCTTATCATCAAATTATTTCAAAATAATAGCTGATTTTGGATTATCTCTCCAATTAAAGAATCTATAAAGTACAGCCATAGATCCTAATTTTGTAATTCTTTTAAGTTTATTTAATTTAAAATTTTATTTTTAATATTTAAAAAAATAGGTAGGAAACACATTATTTTGTGCTCCTGAATGCTTGCTAAGCAATAATTAATTAAGTCCTCCAAGCATTAGAGTAATTAAATATTATTATAAACAATTTTAAATATAAATTAAGTCAATTTTATTGTCAATAAAATATTATAGAGCGATGCATTTTCTTTAGGTTATTTGTTAAAATTTAATTTACAAATATTAACCTGGTATTAATTATTAAATAGGATGCTTAATCTTTTCGTTTATTCCAGGAGGAAATAAACTAATATATCAAAATAAAGAAGACTTTAAATTTGAAAATGATTTATCTGATTATAAATATGGTGATTAATTAAAAGATATTGTATTAGGATTGACCAAATTTGAACCAAGATAGAGAAAATCAATAAAAGATGTGCTAATAATTCTGAAAGGAATTGTTTCTATAGAGTTTGGTTTAGAAGAAAAACTATATTAATGCATTAATTGCCCAACATCTGAGTTAAGTAGCTATGAAACAAACAAATTAATAGAAATAATCTAAACCTATTAAAATAATTGTATTTTAATAAAGTAAATTTATTTTATTGCTATTTTTTTATTATTTCAACTGAGTAAATATAACATGTTCTTTTTCAATTGAGTAAATTATAACATGTTCTTATTAATACATCAAAATTTAAAAAGCACTCAACATACAGAAACCAAGATCCCTTAACCAGAATAGAATGTAAATGAAAAAAATAAAAACATAGATTAAGCTAATCAAAAAGTAAATTAAACATTATTATGCTTCTCATAATAAATGCGTTTTATTATTATCTAAAATAGAAAACAAATTATTCTGAATAAAACAGTACAGGATAAAACTAAAATATCTCCTAATTTGTAATATTTTATTTAATACAAAATTCAAATATTTTTTATTCATCTTAAAAAATAGAATCAACAACATGCTAAACCTACATTCTCAGAAATAGTAACAATTATTTATTTTAAATTATTTTATTTAAGCCTTTTAAATTTTTTTTATTTATTATACTTCTAAAAGGATTCTAAAGATGATCTTCAAAAAAAAGTTGATAATATTTAAAGGAATGATCTTTCTCAAAAAGTTTTAAAAGCTACAGAATAAACTCCAAGATAATAAAGCACCATTTAATAACCTCAATAATAGATTTCCTAAGTATAAAAGAAGGATTGTCAAGAAAAAATAATTAATTAATAATAAAATACAACAAAATAATAAAATCTCATAAAAGAAGACCAATCTTAGAAGATAACATTTTAATAGGATATTCAATCTTAAAACAATTATATCAATAGTACTTAATCTAATAGAAGGTATTCAAATATTTAACAAGATTAAGGCCAGGTCTTAATTTAAGCTATTAAATCAGAAGCTAATAAAGTTGAATAATAAAACCCTAATAACTTAATAGCATAAAAATAAACAATTTAATAACAAAATAATATTAATTTAAAGTAAAGCTAAAATTAATTAATGAATACTAATGATTAAGTTATTTCCACTTAAGGATATAATAGTTAATAATAATCTATTAATTGTATGGATTTAAATTAAAAGTAGCAATAAAGTAAATAATCTTAACAGTAGAGTATTAATGAAAATTAGATTTATTCTAAAAACTAGTAAATTAACGCACAATAAAATGTTTAAAAATAAATTACCTCAAATCCTTTATAGAATAATGGAAAAAATATTTAAGAAGATAATAAGTTAGTTAATTTTATTTAAAATTAATAATTTCCTAACTAATAATCACCTAATTACTCTAATGAAAAGTATTATTTACCTCAATAAAATAAGTATTAATAATATGCTAACAGCTATAGAGAATAACAAAGTTAATAAATCATGAATAGGTAGAGTATTTAGATTGAATAAAATTATCCTATTATTAATAAAAGCAAGTCTTTTTATATGTCCTCTTCACAGAGTTAGTTAGCTAATAATTAACAATAAAAACAAGGAAATAGTGATAAATAAAATAATAATTTATAATAAGGAGTTCAAAATCATTAATTTAATAGCAAAAATCAGAATTAAGTTTAATAGATATAAAACTAAAATAATTAATATCCTTAACAATCTTATCAAGTAAATATCATTATTCAAATATAAAATATAATTAAGAATACTAATAATATAAAATAGAATGAAATATGCAAAAATTATTAACAAAAATCCACATAATAACTGAATCAAACGGTATAATAAAATAATACAAAGGAGTAACTTAGTTTTGACATGTCAGCAAAATATTAAAGTACAACTAAAATGAATTAATTTTAAATAATATCTAAATAAGTAATTTTTATTTCATAAAACCAGAATAGTAAACAGAGAAAGAAATTTCAGTCTAAAATATTGTTAGTCCTTCTCCAGTCATTAGTAATGTTGAGAAAAATATTTAAAAATAATATCAAAGTAACAATGTAAGTAGTTTATTTGTCATTTTAATTAAATTTTTTATTAATTATTAGTTTTAAAAGAGAGATTTCCCCCACCCAAAAATTAATACCTTTTTAAATTCACCTCCTACTTAAATTTTAAATGCAGAGGAGTTATACAAGATAAATTAATTTTTTTATGATAGATCTATTGATGTTCTATTTAAAAAAAATGTTTTGAACTATTCTAACTAAGATATTTTCATAATTATTTTTTTCATTTAAATTTTTTATTTACATAATGGAAGAATATTCACTAAAATATTTATTACAATTTAAAATTAATAAATAAATAGTATGATAGTTATAATTTTAAAATTTAAATATCTGTCATGGTGAAAGATGTTGTGATATTTAATTAATCTATAATTTAAAGTTAAATTCTATACTTATATAGATTTAATTAATTTTAATTAAGGAAAAATTATTATCTTAATCTTTAAAAGACTCTTTTAAAGTAAAATTTAATAAAACTTTTCATGCCTATCAAATGTATAGATGGAAGAATTATATAAAATATATAATTTTAACTTTATTAATAATTTACTTTAATTTATTAAATTAGATAAATCAATATTAGCAAAGTAATTATGCTTTATCGTAGTAGTAAGAAGATACAAAAAAATCTTAAGCTGTAAAGATTATCTTCATTTTACTATATTTTAGTCTTTATTAATTATTAAAAAACTAAAATTAGGTTCTAAGAAATGTATTGTAATATCAATAAGATTGTTAATTAAAACCTGTAAATTTAATTAACTAAAAATTAAACCTTAAGAAATATAAATTTTTTATTCAAAGTATCCTTTGTAATAAGGAATTATCTTTAATAACTATTATAACTCTTATAAATAAATAGAGAATTTATTATTCTGGGATAATTTGAATAAAAAATACTATTTCGCTATATTTTTAGAATAGTTTTAATTATTTTTTTTAATTATTACATAAAGAATTAATACTCAAGTTCTATTAATTAAAAAGTAAATATTATTTATTTATCTCTTATGCTTAAATTTTCTAATTAATAAAGTAAATGTCAACAAATATTTCTTATCATGACTTAAAATCAGAGCTAAATCTCTCTATGGTAAGATATAATTTTATTATTTTAATTTTAATTAATAAAAGAGAATATTTTTTTTATCTAAAATAGTAGCAATAACCAATTATTCAAAATTAGGTAATAAATTTCTAATTTATAAAAATATATTTATCATCACTCAATTTTTTGCTTTACTTAATTTATTACTAGATTAGCTAGATATCTCAAAGTTAAAAACATAAAAATTATTATTTTCACATCAAAACTTACTTACTTACTTATTTACTTATTTAAAGCCAAGTTAATAATTAATGAAGACATCTGTATAAAAACAAGATGTAAATCTATCAAAAGTAAGATACACTTTTATTTTAATTATAATTAAAAATGTAGATTAATTATTCATTTCTAATAAATAAAGAAAGACAAATCTTAGGAGATTTAATCTTAACTTTTAGCTTTAAAAGAAGTAAAAATTTTTTAATTTTAAACAAAAGTGCAAATATGTTTCAAGTAAAGCTATTTTTTATAATATCTAATTTTTAATTTTACAACAAGATACAGAGAATTAGTACAGGATCTAGGAATTCAACAGTAAAATATTTAAGATATCATGATTACTTAAATTATTTATTTGTTTAAAGCCAAGTAAATAACTAATGAGGAATTCCTTATATGAATAAAAGCCAGCAAATCTTGTAAAAGTAAGATTTATTCTTAAATTAGTAACGATTAGTAAAGTACATATTTATTTACTAATAAAGAAAGAAGAATCTTTGGAATTTATGTATTAGTCAACTCCATTACCTCCTAAAGAAGTAATAAATTATTAATTTTAAAAAAATTTTAATAATAACTCTATTTTTATAATTAATAATTTTTTATTACAAGATATAGAAAATTAGCACAGGATCTAGCAATTCAACAGTATAAATTATAAGGTTATTTATGATTACTTAAAGTATTTATTTATTTAAAGCCAAGTCAATAACTAATGAGGAATTCTTTAAATGAACAAAAGTCAGGAAATTTATTAAAAGTATATTTGCTTTTTATTTTAGTTTTTATGAGAGAATTAGATTACTTATTCGTTTCTAATAAATAAATAAAGAAAGAAGAAGCTTAGGAATGCTAGTTTTATCAATTAACTCCAAAATAGGTATAAATTTTGATTTAAACAAATATGTAAATTATATGATAAATAATTTTTATTTCCTATTTACAGATACCAAAAATTAGCTCAAGATCTACCAATTTAACTGTATAATCTATTAATTTATCAATATTACTTAAATTGTTTATTTATTTAAAGCCAAATAAATAATCGGCAAATTATTCTTTTAACTTCTAAAAACTAATGGTAAGATATTATTTTTATTATTTTAATTATGATTAATGAATTAAAATAGTAATAATTTTCTTATAAAGATAGAAGAACCTTAGTAATTAAAGTATTAATCATAACCAATGATTCCAGTATCAGTAACAGATTTCTAATTGAAACAGACATATTCATAATTATGCAATATTTCCCATTACTTATTTGTTATTTTTTTATGATTAGGCGAAGAATAATCACTCAAAATCTATAGATTTTTGTGTAAATATTTTCATTTATTTTTATTTCATACTTTAAATTATTTATTTATCAAAAGCCTAATATATTATTCAATGCTACTTCGTTAAAATTCTAAAAACCTAATGTAACTCTGTCAAAAGTAAGATATTCTTTTATTTAATTAAATTCAATAAAGTATAATATTTTTTGTTATTATTAAAGATAGAAGAATCTTAGGAATTTATGTACTTGCCATAATCAATGACTCAAAGATAAGTAATAAAAACTTTCTAATTTATATTATTTATAGATTATAAATCTATTATCATAAAATCTTCATAAATTAATAAAAAAAATTTAATATGAAATTTAAAATTTAAGCCATGATGCCTTATGAATTTTACATTTTCATAAACTAAAAAAAGTCCTAAAAATGAATTAATTACAATAATTTTTATAACTCATTATTTTATTTATTTTAAATATTTTCTTATTTAAAGGAAAACAGATAGTACCATCATCTTAATACCAGATAAGAAAGATCAAAAACTTTTTTTAATGAATTTAATAAAGACTCTATAATTGAAACAAAAAAATGAAATGATTTTTTGAAAAAGTTTCTTGAAAGTTAATGTATAATTCTAAAATAAAAATGGTTGTGTGCCAAATATGATTATTTCTATTAATATAAATGTATTAACTAACATTCATGTCTAATAATATTTATCTTAAACTAAACTAATGTATTAATATCATTATTTTATACTTATTTATTGTTCTTGCTCAATAGCGATATTTTTAAATCTATTTAATTAATTTCTATTTTTTATTTAACCTTTACTCCTTACCAAGAAGCATTTTAAAATAAAAATGCATATTTTTTGGTGAAATCCTTATTTTATAGCAGCAAATAATAAGAGTAAAAATAACATGAAAAATTAAACTAAGTTTACTAGAAAGAATTATTTTACAATTTTTAATTATCTGATTTACTTGCACTGTGATAGAAAAGATTATTCTAAAGTGAATTTAAATGTATAATTTATTTTTGAAATAACAATATAAGATGAAAAAAGAAGAATTAATAACAGTTATTTTGAAAATACTATAATTTTAAAGAATATGAAGTAAAGAAAGGTTTGATTGGTTGGGTGATATTTGTATTATGTTGATGATTATGATTTTATAAGAAATGTTTAATAATTTTATAATATAATTTTAGTGTTAATATGTTGATTGTAGATTGCATAATGTTCATTAAAATTTCAAGGAGAATTTATTTAACTAAAAATTATTTGGAAATATTTATTTTTAATCAATATTAGTTCATATTGACTGATGTAAGATCTATGCGTATTGCATCATTTCCTCCATTTGTCAGGTGTTACTGATTTAAGAGTTTTTATATTGAAGAATTTTATTACATTTACTATTGAAAAAGCTATTATTACTACTCTTATTAACTCTTTTTTGCAATTTATTATTATTGTATTTATTATTAAAGTAACTCTATTTATTGCAAAGATAATGAAGGAAGCATGTTCTATATTACTAATAAATCATTTTATTTTTCTAAGTCTTTCTTTTCTACTTAAGTCATATAATTGTTATAAAAACTTAGCATTTATTAGTTCTTCAAATCTGCTTGATTAGGTTAGAGATTTAATGTAGGGAGACCATTTGGTAATAAATTTGCTTACTATTATTATTGTTGCTATTGTTATTATTATTATTACTATTATTATTACTACTACTATTACTATTATTATAATTATTTTTGAATCTAAAGATTAAGAGAGTTAGAAGGTGAGACAGAGTTCATCTAGCTATAAATCGAAAAATTCAAAGGAGGAGCCTAATTTTATTTTTAATGAGAAGGAGAAAATATTGATTAAATCGACTTATTCGCATTTTATTATCTATTTATTTAAAAATAAAATTTTGAATTATTTATTATTTTAAAAAATATATTAATTACGCTGTTAAGAAATCAAGCTATTAATAAGATAACTAATGATTGCTGAATTAGCTTTAGCTAATTGGGATTTAAGGAGGGATTGTAATATCGTTCAATGAACCAAGATTATTCAGGCTACTGATATTTACGGGGTTTATCCCGTTTTATAGTTAAGGACTATGATTCAAATTTATATTAAGAGTCTAATTTTGTTACTTTAGTTAACCATTTGTAATAGATGTGGTAGTAGTTTTTTAAGGTGATTATTTGGCTTCTTCTTCAAGTTAGAAAGCACTACTAGGAGATATTGGTAACTTTTAAGGCTTTATGATTGAGTTACCATACTCATCTTTACGAAATTTATTAAAGCTGCTATTTTAGCTGACTTAAAGATTAAGCATGCGTTTTAGTCTGCTTGCTTCTGTGTTACTGTCAGAATCTTAATCATCGTTAGCACGATGTAAATTATTTTATGATAATATTGGTGAGTCTGCATAGTTATCATGCATTTCTTAATCGACTTCTTGCTTTGAAATGATCTTTTATTATGCTTCGCTTCCTTTTTCAGGAGATATATGCTATTCTTCTTCTTCCTCTTCTTCAATTTTTGGGTTCATAAAAATCTTCTATGCCTTTTTTTCTTTGAAAATAAAATGATTAGAACAGTGTATTTAAAAAATAAGTGTAATATTTACAATTTGATTTATCACTCTTCTATAATTATTCTTGTTATTCAAGCTCCTCATTCTCAGAAATACGGAGTTTTTAGAATTTTTCAAAATCTGAAAAGAGTGTAGGTTTATCTGATCTTTTATTTCTATTTGATTGAGGAGTGTTTCCACAGCTGAAACTAGGATTTAAACCAGCTAAACCTGGTATTAAATTCTTCTATTATGGTGTAAATTCCCCTCCAGTTTAATTCAATTGATGTATCTACATGCGACCTGTAGGAGATAATCCCGAAATCTAATTTGCGAATAAAGTTGTAGGATTTGCTAATTATATAAAAGGTGTATTTTGAGCTCCAAGTAAACCATTAGCCTATGTTTAAGCCATTTAAGCTGTATTTAATTGACCTCCGTTTTAGGGTGGATTTCCTGTACTATATATATTTATTGCATCAGAGAAACTAGCAGGAACCGAAGCTCCATTTATTGAACGATCTAATTTATAAATTTTATTAGATGTTTAATTAATATAGAAATTATAAATAATAAATTAATAAATTACTTGAATTGACTTAGTTTAAGAATTAAGGATTAATACTATTTTTATTAGCATTTGGAACAACTGATTTTATGAATTGAGGGGATTAAACAAGGTTTGTGTGATTCTACATGGCTTGGTTTTAAAGACTTTGCATGAGAGAAGCTATTGTTGGAGTATTAGGTGCCCCTGGAAGAGAAGAAAGTTAGGGGAGATTGGGATTACCAGATTGAGAAGATTATTATTATTGGGCTGCTACTTACGCTTATTACTATAGGAGCTATTATTAAATTAATTGTGATTTGAGGATAGAGTGATTAATTGGACTCATGGCTGCATTTAAGTTTAAATTTTATAATTGTTGTTGTAAAGCTTAGTTTTATTATTGAATCTATTATTCATTTAATTGAGACTAATTCTACTATTACACTTGCTATTACTATTGAAATTGCTAATATGCTTGCTATGCCTACGAAAAAGAATTAAATCCATTTGTAAAATTTATTTGATTCTAAAATTCTTCTTCTTTTGTTTTTAATCCCATCTACTATTACTAAACCTAAATATAAAAATAAAATTAGTTAAATTGTAATATCTAATATAATATTTACCTTTTAAGCCATTAATCTCTATGGAGAATGATCAGGTGATGAGTAGGGGGTATTGGATGAATGGTGAGCATTCAGCATTTAAAAATTTAATTATTATTATTAGGGTTGAGATAAAAAAGCAGCTGCAGCAGCCTAGTGAAGTTGGGTATAATTTTATTAGGGATTGAAATATAATTGGAATAAAGCGGGATTAGAAGGATTCATTTGGTTGTTTTCTTGCTACATTTATATATTTTTCATGGCTATCTTTTACTTTAGTTTTTCTAGTATTTATGTTAATATTTCCTTATCAATATGCTCTGTTAATGATTCAGCACTTTTGACATCTTAGCCATTCTTTATTCTTTCCTTTCTTTCCTTCTTCATTAAGCTTTTAAATCTATTTTTAACTGCATTTTCTGTTCTCTTACTTAGTCTCTTTGCTAAACTAGACCATTAAGTACCTATTATATTTTGCAAAAGGAGGAATGATTAAATTTGTAAATACTTTAGATATTAAATTATCAAATTAAGATTTTGGAGTTGATGTAATTAAATTGCTTCTTAATAATTAATTTCTTTTATTAAGAAAGGTAATTTGATTAATCATTGGTATTTCTTTTATGCAAAAAATACATAAAAGAGATTAGTGAATAGTTTCTATAATATCTACACGATTTGACGAAATAAAATACTACTATTTATTATTAACTACTTTTATTCTTTCACTAATTTGATTTATGCAATTTACCATTAAATCATCCATTTCAAAATTTATTTTCAAACTAAATTTGTTAATGTATTACTTCCTATTTCTAAAGCAATGCTTAATAATTTATAATCTTCCTCATCCGTCCAATTACCCCTATTTATTAAATTAAATCTATTTAGCATAATTTGTTCAATTAATATCTACATTCAAGAAGGAGAAAAATGCTTAGAACTATTTTCTTAAATTCCTAAATAATATTACATTCAATTATAATCTACTTAAATTAAAAAGTCTAAATGCTAAATCTAATCAATTCTTATATCATCAAATATGAAAATCATCTCAAAATAAAATAAATGCTATTTTCCTCTTTTTCTAATTTAAATAAATACCTGTTCATATCAGGATCTAAATAATTATTCCATCTTTCTCTGCATTGCTTGCCTCTTCTGAAAACCTTCGTCTTATTTTCTAGTACTTTGCTAATATCACTCCATTTATTTTGCTTATCTTGCTTTTTAAAATCTAAATATATTTGGGTTAAGAGATCATCTTCTTCTTTTGTCCATGGGATTTAAGATAAATTTATCTGTTTCATCTATAACCACTTATGCTTAAATGTGATTCCATCTTTGAAGGGAATCATCTTCGCTAAATTTTCGAAATTATCATCTTCCTATTTATTATTTTGATAAGTAAATCTTTAATAAACTGCTAACTAACTAATAGTAATGGTAAATATAATAAAAGGGATTGATTCTCTTTCTTGTAAATAAAGTGCACTTTATTCTATTGTTTAATATCTGTCTATCTCTAAATTATGTGATTCTAATAAATCTTAATACTTTTAAATCAGCAAAGTAAATTAAAAAAATTGCATAAAAGAATATTTCTATTTAATTCTATCAAGTTTTCTCTCTTGAGTTAATTTGGTTGGAGATAATTCTGAAAAGAACAATTCCCTGCAGAAACACATATGTGTGACTGAAATTGTTAGTATCATTTGATTATACAATTTAAAAGCACGTGATATAAATTTTAAGATAATCATCACAATATTATTTTTAATCAATATATTTGTTCCCCTTCAATTATCTTACACCTCAGCGCCAAACAAACTATTATTTTCTTATTTTATAATTTATTTACTGCATAACTTTTCGATAATCTTTAAATATTTTTATTTGTATTTTTTAAATTTTTTTTTTGCACTTCAGTTTAGGTGAATTAGTTCTAGCCAAAACCAAGTAAATACAAATAAATCCAACTATGATACCAGTATTTTATCCTCATTTATAAAAAATAATATCTCATCATCTTTTTGTAACTGATATTTTTATCCATCAATTTAGGGCTCATTTACAAAAAATCCTTTTTGCTCTATAGGAAAAGTCAATAGAAAAGAAGGGTTTATTTTAGGCTTTTTACAATACTAATTTACTGAGATCAGAATTTATTTCATTCAGTATTAATTTAATTTTGCTTTACTGAATAACGATTGACGACACAATTTGTAAGGGAGAATAGATTAATTATCAAAATGATACAGAGGAAATTAGCTTAAATTAAAGTTGGCGGATTGGTGTAAATTATAAGTGGTAACTATAAGATTGAGAGTAATTTATTTTAAGCTTTAGCTATCAAAAGCTTCAAACACTTCATCCATCTGCTTGTTAAAGCAAAAAGCTTATTAAACATAAAAATATTCATTTATTTCCCTTTTGATTAATCCTGAAGTACAATTTTTAATCAGATAAGTTTTGAGGCAATAAAATTTTTGTAACCAATAGAAATTCAGTGCAAATTTACAAGAGAGTTTTATCAAAATAAAAAAGTGAAAGCTTATATAATTGCTTATTGATGAAAAAATGGTATTACTATATCTTCTATATCCCTGGATGTAAACTCTGCATACTTAATTACTAGCCAAATCATAATATTCACTTCATCTTCTGACCAGTTCTTTCTGGGAGATTTCGAAGAAAGCAATCTATTTTGATATTTATTAAAATATATATTTCTCTTTGTTTTTGGGTAGATAGAAAGAGTGATTGTTTCTTTGTTTGCTTTATTTTCATTAGTTTTGCTTTACTATGAAATCAACCAGCCAGTCAATCAATCAATCAAATCAGAGAAAATATGAAATAATTATTTTGAAAATATCTTATTCCAAATACTAAGAAATGGGTATTTATAATGATAAAAATAGGTATTATACTTATTTTGCACTCTCTCCCATGTCAGTTTTACTTCATCAAGTGATATTTGCTTTAGCTTGGTCTTGAATTTGAACTAATCCTTAAACTGCTCTAAGTCTACTATTTCATTTACTTTATCCTTTAATTCCACTACAAATTCATCGAACACTTTCTTGGCCTATTCTATTATCTGCTTACGCTCTATACCGTTAGTTTAAAAGTAATATGATTAATCTCTGTTAAATTATTATTCACATTATTTGGTGCAACTTCTTTATACTAGATTTTGGTTATCTTTCTATGGTTATTCAATCAGGTTTATATGATTGATATACTGTAAAAATCCAAAAGGAAAGAAGAAAATTTGTAAGAAGCACCACAAAAAAATTATCAGAAAAGAGCTAATGCAGATATAGTCAAATATGTAAACTTACCTTCAATTTCTTCGTCAATAATCTCATTACTATCTGGATGGTTTTAGCTCACGGAGTTCTAGCTTTAAATTTGATCCATTTTCGCTAATTATCTATTCGTTTATAAATTATTTGTATTTAATTTTTTCATTCTCATATTTCATTTTCTAAAAAATTTGGGAGGATTGATTTCTCAGCAATCCATTAATTAATCTAATGGAAAGCAAAGACAAACTATTTAATTCTTTCGTTTAAATTGAATTTCCCAATAAAATAAGTTAAATTCATTTGAAAACTAAAGAGTACATTCTAGGCTTTATTGGATGCTTGCTTGTTGGCTTGCTTGCTTGTTTGATTTATTTATTTCTCTTGATTTCTTATTTGTTTTTTGTTTGTTTATTCTTTCTTCTTCTTGTTGTTGGTGTTTGTATACTTCTTGTTCAATCTTATTCTTTGTCTGTTTCTTTGTGTCTTGATTGATTGATAGTATGTATACCTTTTAGTTTATTTTTTTGTTTTATTAATCAATGAAGATTGTCTCCTATACTCCCACTATCTATATTTATTTGGTAAAATGTGTTGATTTGATTATTACTTCCTTTACTATTAGTAAAATTTTCTTTTTCTTCTTTATTTACAAAAAATATAAATATTATTTCCTTTTTTACTGGGAGGTCCTTTCTTTTTTAATAATTATCTAAACAAAACAGCGCAATCAATCAATATTTAGATTGAATTATCACGGAAGTCTTCTTATCCTTTTTTTTTACACTGAATAGATTGATCAGTCTGAACTAAATCTTATTGATCAATCCAAAAGGGATTTTTTTACTAATAATTGATTAATAGATAATCCTAATGATAGATTAGTATATTTAGATCAATGATTGCCTTCTATATTTTATCTTTTATACATTTCTATGGATACTCTCTACTAAAAAATATTTCTATTAAATTTTATCTTCACTATTTATTTTCCTTTTTAATGTTTTTTGGTACTTGAATCTATAGAAAAGGAAAATTGAATAGAAGAGAGATGATATAAAGAGGAAAATAAATCAATTTAATAAACAAGAAAACCAATAATTTTTTTGTATTTTAATTTATTAATACCCAGGTTCGAATAAAAAGGTAATTTTTTGAATACAAATGTAAAATCATGAAAAGAAAAAAAAGAGACTGGCTTTAATTTTTCCAAAGAAATTAATATCTAAGAAATGCTGGTTGGTATTGAAAATAAACTCTCGTTACAATTGATTATCATGTGAATTTAAAATCAAAGATCAAAGAGGGTAAATTTTACAGATTAAATCAATCTATAATAATAGTCACACAATTCGATAGTATCTCTCGGAAGATTAAATTGTGTAAATCAATCAATCAAATAAGATTTAAGCATTTCATTCAATCACTATTAAATCATTCATTCAATCTTTTATTTTTTTCCTAATTCGTTTTTCATTATTATTCATCATTCACACACACTAACAACATTTTTAAATGAATTCACATAAATATATGCTTTTATGAATAATTGCAAATATATTAACTCTCAAGCATTCTTTTATTTTACCTTACTCTTCCTATTCAATCAATTCTACTAATTTATCTTTTTCTAGCCTTTACAACCACAATGCAATAATTCAAGTATTTCTAATTTTAATTACCCTTAACCTACACATTTTCCTAGTTGTTACACACCATTTTATTTTTTTATTAATTTACTCCAATTAATTATATGCAAACACTCTTACTCCCTTTTTTAGTTAAGAGTCTTAACTTTTTACTTTAATGGTATTTTACTAAATTTAAAAGACAATTAAAATAACTTAAACTTCATCTACATGAAATCTATTTAATGTTGTCATCAATTTGTCAATTTCTTGTTTCATTACTTTTAAATAAGCATCTAAAAATCTAAAAGATAATGTTAAAGAACTAGAAAGATAAATTTATAAACACATAATCAAGAAAGGGAAAAATGTGAACCACCACAAAATAATTCAAATTTTTAAATTAATTTAATAACGATGATTTACAATATAGATATTTCAAAGAGTGAATGAAAGGTTACAATCTAATAAAAACTTTAATACGTTCTTATAGTGTTTTATAAAATCAAATTTATAATTCTAACCGTCTCCACAAACAAAGATTTTTGTAAAAACACTTGTAATTTTTATTTACTCAATTACATTTAACAGAATTCAAAAGTGCTGTTGTTACATTAGTTTATTTCAATGAATATTCACAACAATCCTTTTTCTAAAAATTTTATATGTCTTATAAAATATTAATTTCATAAATGGTTTGTTTGAGATATTAATTATTTATATTATATTAGTTTTTAATTCAAATCTTATTTTTCGGATATATCAAGCTGAGAGCCTTGCGAATAGTTTATTCATCATATTAAGCAACTAAACCAGTCTTTTCCATTAAGAACATTGCTCTGGTACGAGTATTAGCTATAAATGGTTCAAAGGTATGTATAATAATAATAATATCAGACTCAGGTCCTAAAAATTATGTGTTGTATTAGAGGAAAAACTTGCCATCTTAGCTGAATGCAAATTGTGTATTTTGGGAGTTACTGCTTTCATATGTAATAGAGTGACTACATTTAAATTTGCCTAAAGAAATTAGATCTAAGCTACTTGAATTTTCATCTATTTTTTATATGACGGCAAAGTTTTTCTCAGTGTCTATGTGATAAACATCTGCTAAAAGCCAAGCTGAATCATTTTCATTTTATGAAGGGTAGCAATCAATTAAACCTTTAAATTCTTGACCATCCTTTATATTTAAAATCTTCATTTCTGGTTTGGAAAATGTATTTCCATTAATCCAGAATGCTATTTTATTAGATCCCCAAGATGTAGCATCAACAGCACATCCTGAAAAAGGTTCTTTGAAACTCAGCGAGAGGCATCCTTTTTCTTTGTTGAGAACATTCCAGACAAGGAATGACATTTAAGCATTTTCTACAAGATTAGGCCACAGGATGATACTATCTTTCTTATTAAGGGGTTTAATCAAACATAGTTACTATGATGTGTAAATAAATTGGGTAAAGAACTAGGGATATATCTCCAGTTGAATAACTGTTATAATATATTCAAATTATCCCTTGATGTTAGTGCGCTACTCACATAGAATCAATAAACTTTACTAAGGTAGGGATATTAATTAAGTATTCTCTTCAACCATTACTTGCAATTTGTGTTGAGATAATTAAGGAATATTGTTATTCACACTTCCACTCCCTGCTGGTTTTTACTCATTCCTAGCAGTATTTGTTGGCAAATCCATATTTATCTTCTAATTAATCTAATTAGTGAGTAAATCTAATATTTTTAATTTGGAATCAGCTAAATCTATGTAGGCTATGTTTGTAGCATTTAGTATAGTATGATTCTTTGATTAAGCTGAGATTGATCCTTCCCCTTGCTTTGTTCTATGGGAAAGGTTCCACACCTAATATTAACCTGTACTGTATAAAATCCACACCTTATGCATCTCTAAAGATAAAATCTTTTGGATTTATGCACCTTCCTAATAACATTAGGGTAATTCTATCTTCTATTCTTTAGTGCGATAATGAAGCATTATTAATTATTTCTCTTCTATTATACTTTTTTTATTATTTCTTCTCCCGCGCTTTTAATAATCTCCTTTTATTATTTACTATTAATTTTCAAAAATATAAATCTTTTTGATTATTTATCGCTATCCCTGTCCTGTCGATCAGATAACACCTCAATTATAATAATTATTAAAAATTTGCAATTTTAAATAATTAAATTTTCTAAAGAATAAAACAGAAAAATTGAATTATCCAATCTTATTTTATATTGAAATTTATTGAAAGATTGGTATCTAATATTAATTTTTATAATTTCATGATTAGATAAAGATAGAAAGAAATTTTTTTTTCATTTTTAAAGTTAATCTACTTTTATAAATACTAAAGATAGATAATGCTTAATAGAATAAAATTATAAATTTACATTACCATTAAATACTTTTCTATTTACAATTTGTAAAAATGATTTTTGAATATTATCCCTAGATAAAGGGAGGGAGGATTAACAAACTCGTTCTTATTTTAGTCATCAATTTAGTTCAGAAATGTATGAAATAATATTTTCACATTTTTCTGCATATTTGTTCATTACCCTTCATTGGTTAGCTCAAATACAGAGGTTTTCTTTTAGATCCATTATCAAATCAGCATAAATAATTTTTTGATAAGGGATTTTAATAAATGAGAAACATATCCTTTTGTCTATTTTCTATTTTGTTGAACAATTTATAGGCTTTGAATATCAAATAATTTAATTGAAGCTAGTAATTTATAAAAAAAATAATTCATAATATTCAAGTCTTTTTATTAGGTTACCTAATCAGAAATTAATTCTCTTATCATAAAGATGAATACTCAGTAATTCCAAGAGGTTTATTATTAGTTTTGATAGATATTCTATGTAGTAATAATTTTTCAATTAGGATAATAAAATAGAAGAAAGATTGGTTATAATTTATTTACAGGAAGCTAATTATGTTTTTTCATTTTTTGTATCTTTAAAATTGGTATATTAGTATACCATTAAATGCATTTTAATAAGAAATATTTCATTTAAAAGTAAATTATAATATTTCGGATTAAAAACATCAATATTATTTATTACAAATTATGTAGATTGGAGTTGTAATGAAAAAGAACTTTAAAGTTCTTTTTAGAAGCAAGATGTTCATTTAGTCTCTTTATATTCCGATAGCATGTGTTGGCTTAACATTACTTGGTGAATATGGAGGAGACATTTTCTTTCTTTGCAGAATTTTTTGGCCATTGTAAATATTAAACATAATGATTTCATCTATATCAATAAATTTGCTAAAATAAAATTGGAGTTCTTATTAATCATGCCAATATCGATCTATAAATACTCAGTACGAGCAAATAAAGGCTAAAAGATTCTGAAAATACAATAGATTTTCTAATTTAATTTTTGTTGATATTTATAAATAATCTACAAAGTTATTTTAAAATAGTTTTTACTTAAAATAGATATCAGGTTGTGGCAATAAATGGCTATGTTAGGTTTATAATGATGGAATTAGTCACAGAGAAAAATGAATGCTAGAAAGAGAATTAGAAAATAATGGGATTAGGTTAATTCAATTATATGTTAGGTAACTGGTTAACTAGTATAATTGTTTGTTATGCAATGTCTGTAGTGTTTGTTCTACCTTTAATATTATGTGGAATTTATGAGCAACTACCTTTCTATGAGGTAATATTGGCTTATATGCTCTTTTTAATTTCTTTAGTTAATTAAGTTTACTGTCTCTCTGCATTCTTCACCAATTCTAAACTCTCTGGTGAAATCATCTCTATTTTAAATGTTACATTTTCTTTTGCTTACTTTCTTATGTTCTAAGATTCTATTAGAACGAGTAAACTATTCATTTACTTAATTTCTCTATTCCCTTAAGCAGGTATAAGTTTAACTTTCTTCGCTAAAGGGTGGTATATTAAATCTGAGTAAAGAATTTTCTAAATATGGGAATATTTTAATAAATAAATATATTATTAATTAAATAAAGTTATTACAAAGAATTTAATTTTTCTTATGAAGATGGAATAAGTTCACTAGTAGTTAGTATGGTAGCATATATGATAATATACATATACTTTGATTAAGTGTGGCCTAATGATTATGGAACTCAAAAGAAGCCTTGGTTTTTTATTGACTGCCTGTTAAAAATGTGTAGAAATAAAAAAAAATAAGTAGAGGGTTATCAAGAATAAGAAGATATTGAGCTAGGAGAATAATTAAATCCCCATGACCAAATAAACGATATCAGCAGTGCTTTTTATCATTAACCTACAAACTCTCAAGGATTAAAAAAAGCTATTTCTATCAAAGGATTATCTAAAACCTTCTCAGGGTTTTTAGCAGTAAATCGAATTTCTTTTAATCTTTATGAGGGTTAAATTTTCTGTTTACTTGGGCATAACGGTATTATTAATTTTCATATAATATTATTTTATATGATTTAAGAAATTAAACTTATTTTTTATTTAATTAATTACATAATTTTAGGTGCTGGCAAAACAACTACAATTAATCTACTTTGTGGAATGTAAAAGAAATCAAAAGGAAAAGTATATATGAATGGATTGGATTTAGATCATAATATTGATTAAATTAGATAGAATATAGGCCTTTGTAGTTAAAAAAATATTCTTTATAATATGTTATCAGTTGAAGACCATTTAAATTTTTATGCCGATATTAAAGGTAAAAATATTATTTTAAAATAAAATTTTATCTCAAAGAAAATGTTATTATGAATTAAATACTTCGTATTTTATAACATTTGAAACAGTTTTATTATTTATTTTAATGCATGCATCTATTTATATTTACAGGTATTTCTGGAGTTTAAAAGTAACAAGATATAGAATATATTTTATCAAAATGCTAACTCATTAATGAAAGATATAAATTTGCTGTTCATTTGTCAGGAGGAAATAAGAGAAAATTGTGTTTAGCCATTGCTTTAATAGGAAGAGCCAAGTTGATTTTCTTAGATGAACCAACTTCTGGTAAACTATTTATTTTTAATAAACCTAATCCAATAATGTTATTTAAATTTTAAATTTTATTAATTAATGAATGTTATTACTAAAATTGATATTAGGTGTTGATCCAGTTACTAGAAGTTAAATTTGGGATATATTAAGAGAAATTAAAAATGATGGAAGAGCAATCATTTTAACAACTCATCATTTAGAAGAAGCTGAAGCTTTAGCCGATAGAGTTTGTATTATGGCTTAAGGTTAACTTTTAGCTCTTGGATCAGTAGAATATATTACCAAGTAATTTGGAACTGGTTACTTTCTCAAACTCTCAAATAAATAGGATACGGTAGAATCAAAGTAAAATTTTATCCAAAATAAAGAGAATTACAAGGCTATCATCTTTTAAATTATTCCTGAGGCATAAATGGATCCTTAAAGCTAAGAAAATGTGATAAGAGCTCTTTTACCTTTTGAAACTTAGGATAGGTTTAGTTAACTTTTTTCTTAATTAGAATAATGTAAATTGATGAATAATAATAATACATTTAATTTAAATATAAAATATTAAAAACAAAGAATAAAATATAATGATAAATCTTCAAATGAACAGTTTGGAAGATGCCTTTGTCAATATAGGTATGGATGAAGAAAAGTTTCTGAAAGGAGGAAGAAATTTCTAAGAAAATCAAGAAAACTAAATAAAATTTTCTGATTTTTCTCACATTTAAATTCCTGATGCTCTACGTCTTAAACCTTCCTATCGTTTATTAACTCAAATATCAGCAATATTTAAAAGAAGGATAAAGTATCTCATCACAGATTGGGTTAATGTTTTCTCTTTCATATTACCTTTTTTCTTTTCTCTGGTAGGAGCTTTAAGTTCTTCAAAATAAAATAATTAAAATGGTATAAATAGTTTCTTCGTTTTAGTAGTTTTTGGTAAATTATTATTTTAATTAAAAATTCATTGTTTAATCTACAATTCATTGATTGATTGATTCATTCATTCATTCATCCATTCCATTTTTTAAAATTATTTAATTCATAAAATAGCTTTATGCTTCCATTCAATGAATTTTGTGGGATTAATGATTTTAGAAAAGGAAAAGAATTTGAAGTATTCTTTGAGAGTTATGGGATGTAAAATGACAGCATATTGGTTAGGTAATTTAATATCTGAATGTATAGTAACAATCATCTTTGCAACTATTTTCTATGGGTTTTTCGTAATGGCTGATTAAAATACCAATTTGTACAATGTAGGACAATTTGAAGTTTTTTTTTAACTTCTTTTGATCACATTCGCTATGATGTCTTCAAGCTTTCTGTATAGTAGAATGTTCTCTACATTCTATGAAGCAGTTTTAGGATTACCAATGTTTTTGCTCTTTATTATTTTCTGGGTATAATCTGTATTAATGACATTAGCTCTAAGCGAGTAAGACGTTTGGTCAATATTTTAGATATTCCCTCTATTACTATCTCCTTGTGTTGTTATACTTTAAGGTTTAATATTTTTTTAGTATAGTAGTGGAGATGATTTTACTAATAATTTATGGTTAGGATCTCATATTAACGCATACTACATTTATGGATTCCTATTAAGTGTTGTCCACATAGGTGTAGCTGTGGCCTTTGATTATTACGATGTTTTCTCATTAGTATGTAGAAGAAGGAGTATGTTTACTATGAATAATCCGATTTAGCTCAATGATGCTGATGTTTAATATGAAGATAACAGAGTTATTTCCTCTCGTGATCCTATTAAAACTATTAGGGTTTCAAAAACTTATGAAAATGGTTACACTGCAATTAACTCAATAAGTTTTGGTGTTGAAAGAAAATAAATTTTTGGATTGCTTGGACCTAATGGTGCTGGTAAATCAACTTCATTTAATATTTTAACTGCAAGAGATGAAGGATACACTGGAAAAGCTTATATTAATGGTGGAGAAGTCTCTTAAAATAATGAATAAATTTGGAATGAATCAGGTAATACTTTTTTATCCTCAAAAAGAAATAATTATAATAAAAATATATGAAGGTATATGCCCATAATTTGACTGTCTATGGGATCATTTATCTCCTAAAGATCATCTTGATATATATGCTTCCTTGAAAGGTTTAACTGGAATTAATAGAAAATAAGCAGTAGAGTAATTAAAAAATTTAAATAAGTTTTGTATTTTACCATATTTATTTAATTATTTAATAATCATAGATACTATTTGAAAATCATGCAATTAGAAGAATATACTTTGAAGAAATCAAAGAATTTATCAGGAGGTAATAAAAGAAAATTGAGTGTCTGTATGAGCTTAATTGGTGGTCCAACAGTATAATTCTTTGACGAACCTTCTAGTGGATTAGATCCAATAGCTAAGAGATTCCTTTGGTAAACTCTCTAATAAAGTATACAGATTAGAAACTCAGCTATTGTGCTAACTACTCATTCTATGGGAGAGGCAGAGTCCTTGTGCAATAAAATAGGTATATTAAATTTAATATTATGAATAAAAACCAAAAAATTTATAAATATTAGGGATTTTGGTGAATGGGTAATTTGCTTGTATGGGATCGCCTGAGCATTTATCTATTAAATATGGAAATGGATATAGATTGAATTTGAAATTAAAACCTGAATAAAATCCTGAAGTAGTTCATAACTATATTATCTAAGCACTTCCAAGTGCTCAGAATCTATTTTCTAGAATTCCTGATTGCTTAACTTATTAAATACACTAAGATTATTTTGTATTCTCCCAAGTATTTACTTTGATTCAGCATCTTCATTAAAACTATATTGATGATTACTCTTTGCATCATGCTGATTTAGAATAGATTTTCTAATATTTTGCTGGGTTTTAGCAGTAATTCATTGAACCACCAAAATCAGATTCTATAGATGAAATTTGTAATTGTAAAGGCTCTAACTGTGTAAGGTGGGCTAGTATGATATGTTGTTGTTGTATTTGGTGATTAATTTTAATCAAATTATTTTCTACTAATTATTATTAATATTAATAATTTATAAAATTTATGGTTTTGTATTTTATATCTATTAAAATTTTATTTTGAGAAACATCAAATTTAAAAAGTTTAATTATTTGGACTATATTATTTTAATGAAAATGAGCTTACTTAGATTAAATTTATAAAAGTAACTAGGTTAGAGAAAATCTAGAAAAGAGAGAGAAATTAATATAGAAAAATAAATGAAAATAAAGTTAAATTTACTATTAACAAATAATATTATGTTAAACATCAGAAAATAAAAAAGATTTATGTTCAAAGAAATCTCAAAGAACGGATGAATGAAATAATGAATGAAAGATTAATTAAAAGAATGAATCATAAGATAATACAGATTTGATAAAAGATATATAAAAACATATAATGAATTTGATAAATTATTTATTTATTTATTATAAAGTACTTGTTGAATTGGTTTACTTTTAATCATTATCATAATTATAAATTAACATTAAAATAATAATCTTCAATAATATATAAATATATTCTTTCGTTATTATTATTAATGTAAGTTATTCCTTTTAAATTACAATTTTTCATTTATTTATTTTATAGTAAATTACCTAAAGAAAGGATCAACCAAAATTATTTCCTTATTTATATATTTGTTTACTCTTTTGTGTTTGATTGATTATTTATTTATTTAATTAACCACTTTTGTTTGGTTGACTCCTTCCTACTAATTTGATAAGATATAAATAAATTCCATTAAGAATTTTATAATTTATAAAGAAAAAGATGTTTGAGACTTGTTTTTATTTTTTTATTTTTATTTTCTATAATTGAATTATTAATTTTTTTATAATAGATAATTTACTTTAACAATTTGGTTTCCAATATTTCCTTTTTCATTATTTCAAAGATAACTAAATATTAATGATATTTTCGAATTGAGATTTTCTATCTCTCTTTAATTTATTCATATATTGCCAAGAAAATTTAAGATAAAATTAGTTACTTTATTGTAAGTTTTTGTTATTGGATAAAATAATAGGTAATTAGATGAGTTAATCAGCAAAATATAGATTAAGATCAATATAATTTATCTGAAATAGCTCAGTAACCTGTAGAAAAAATTTTTGGAACTATTTCTCAACTAGAAATAGTTGTAGGACGCTTTTTAGATGAGCTTGATTAAGAAGAGGTTTTGCTAGAGGATCCACCATTACCTCTAACACAGCAAAAGAAAGTAAGGCATTTAGAAGGAGAAGATACTGTAACATCTCCTTAATCTCTTTCTTCTATTCCAATTTTAGTTTGTTTTGGCGTTATAGTTGATTAAATGCTTCTACGAGTGTTTGGATTAGTGGTTTGACTTGGGTATCCCATAAATGAAGCAGTATTTTTATTTTTCAGGAAACTGTTAGACTCATTGCGATTATTAGGAGGTGGAATGTCTACAGATTTATTTGATATCATAGATTCGCTCACTTCCTTAATTATTTCTCTGTTAGTTAACTTTTGCTCATTTGCATTACCATTCTTAACAGCTGAGACTTTTGTTTTTAAAGGGATGTTATTTAGTTAAGGTCTCATTAATGCAGAGGAATCTCTAGGGATAAGTACCATATTTTAATTACTGAACTCTTTAATCTTTTTAAGAGGATATAAAGCAGGTTATGATTTCTTCTCTCCATTTTTCTTAGCTAAGTACAAATCATAGAGATTTTCTTCGCAAGCAAGACGAATATTGATATTATGGGTTTAAAAGAAATTACTGAATTAGCAGAGAGCTGATAGGATAAAATCTTACACTGTAGCATCCTCATGTAAATCATCTATAGGCACTCTAATAGGCTCATTAGTAGCTTAAGTAATGATCTAACTTGCTTCTTCAAGATCATACCAGCTCTCATAATTAGAAGAGCCACTTCTGCTGTTGTCATCCCCCAATTCAAAATAAATGTAGAAATCCCTTTATACTGTTAGGCTTTAAGATGAAGAAAGACCAGAATAAAATTATATTTAACTTCTTGGGAGTTGATTTTTAAATTGAGGTTGTTGATTAAAGCCCTAAAATCCAATTTAATATTATTAATTTGTATTCTCTACCTATTCGTTAGTATTTTAAATTTAACTTTAGTTGGCATTATAGCCCCCACCATATCCTAAAGCAGCAGCTCTTTCAGCGTATCTACTTTTTGCATTCATGAATTAAGCTGGAATATTCTTGTTATCATTTTAGTTTGAGCTAACATTGGATTACTAATCAATTTCAGTGCTAATATATCTCTATCTGGCAAGATTAGTAAGACTAGGAATAACATTCGCGTTTACAGCATCATTCTATTGTAATTATGATTAGGTTATGTGGATACTATCACTAGGTTAAGATTTCATGCGTGATAGAGATATTTGAGAACCTTGATTAAGACTTATTTACTCAATTATGTCTTAGTGCACCTCCAACTTTTAATTATTTTAAGCTATCAGCTCCATAAGAATCTTTTTGTCCTCATCCTCTACTTTGTTTTCTTCAAAAATTTCTTTGTGTTAATTTTCTTCAATTAAATTTCCTCCACCTCTTCCACCCTTTTAATCTTCTTAAATCATAGTGCTTCCTTTTAACTTGTTAAAGTTTTCTGCTTTGTCACTTTCGATTAAATTTTCTTCTTGACTCCCCCTTAAATTTTCTTTTAAGCTACCCATATATTTATCAAAAAAATCTATGTTATATCCAATTTATAGCTTCCAGCTTTCTTTTTTTTATTCGATTGCACTTCAGTTTTAGCAAGAGTTAACTTTTTCAGCAAGAATCTTGAATTTATTTAAGGGAGAACTCGCTTTTATATTTATAAGAAGACTTCCTTTTGGATATTTTTTGTTGTTTTGGCGACTGCTAAATATATTGTTATCAGTTTTCTTATTTTTCTTTCTTCTAATTTAATATCAAATTAATAATTATTATTATTAATAACAAATTTGTGATTTTTTCACAAATGTAATGTATGCAAAATAATTAAAAAAGATGATCGATCTAAGAAGCTTTGATAAAAGCGGTCTCATTCAAACATTTATTTATCAAAACTATCATTTAATAATTATAAGAGCAAAGGTCTATAGATAGATAGATATTGAACATGACCGGGCAGACAATTTTTCTGTTTATATGCCTGACTGGGTATATTTATATATATTTATACAAATAAACAAATTGAAAGTAAAGATATTTATGTAAATCTAAATCAATCTAAAGAGAAAGTGCCAATCGATCTAAAAGATCTTCTGTTTGGCATTAACTAATAAGTGTATTTTTTAATTTATTTGATACTTTCAGCAGAAAAATATCTTTAATTATAATTTATATAAGAAAATTTGACATGTCACTTTTTCCCTGATATTGTCGCTTTTGAAATCAAAAAAAAAATTGTTCTTTTGTATACACCTTAGATTCATTAAATTACCTTTTATTTTCAGAATTTTAATTTTCTTTTTTTCTTTCATTTTTCTTTTGCGCGAGATTACAAAGATTCCCCAATCCCATCCCATAATGAAGAAAAATATATTCTTCAAGAAAAGATAGATAGAAATAAATTTTATATCTAATTTCTTGATATTATTCATAATGATGTTCCCCACCCACCCACCCACTCACTCATTCATTCATGTAATTCTAGATTCTATTTCAAGTAAGGAATATTTATTACTTGATTGTAAATAATAAAAGAATACTATAATATTTATTTTTTTATTTTATCAGCCAATCTGTCTGTGCTCGAAATCTTATATAACATTCTTTAGATGAATTTATCAATCATCCTCAATCTACTTTAATCCCCTTTCATAGAATTTTCGATTTCTACTATGATATTAAGTCTGCATACCTTAAATCTTACTCTTAGTTTTGATTGAAAATATATTTCTTAATTTTGGTATTTTTATTTCAGGATGAATTAAAAGTTAAAATAACCATTTAAGTAACATGTACGAAAATCAAACTATAATGAAAATTGGTTGGTAGTATTAACAATTAATAAATCAGGCACGCCAATAAGTGGCCCATTTGTGAATAATATCTGTAACTCTTGCAAATAGTGCTGTTTCACTTTCATCCAATATATTCAAGAAATGTAATTCAGCTTATGTGTCATTTAAATCTAAATAAAACTTCTCAGCCAGTTTCTCCAAAGCTTCAATACTCATATCTTTAATACCAGAATCGATCATAAGATGGAACAAATTTACTATCAGCTTTGCATACTTTCTCAAATACACATATGCATTTACACATTTTCTTCTAAAATCTGCATAAACCTTACTGTCCTTTCCTCCCATACCCTCTATCATTTATTTACACAATTTCAAAGGAGGGGGATAAGGCTTTGGATCTTAACCCAGAATAAAACCAAAATCAATGTGGAAGAACTTACCAGTGATATCAACCATTAAGTTTTCTAAGTGACGATCACCAACACCTAAAAAATAAGTCATAACACTATAACCAGCACAACTAAGCATATAATTTTCCATTATTTTCATACTGACATACTCTTATGGATCATCATTTTAGGATTTCTAAAAAAGTTATTCATGACTTTTAGCCAATTCTTCATTATTATTTTTCTACAAACGTCTGTACTCTTCATAAATAGGATTTTCTGGATTTAATACTAAATTCTACAGGTATTGAGAGAATTATTTACCACCCTTGAGCAAATCTTGAATAGTAGTTGAATTAGGAACAAATTCCATAAATCCATCAGATTTAGTGCATGCGAGCACTTTATATGGCATTAGTCTAAAATCTTATCCTACACCCTTAAGCAATCCATCCATGAGATTAAATATTTACATAACTAACTAATCTTGTCTCAAGTCATCACCATTTTTGTAGATCATTTCAACTTTGCTTTCTTTATCCTTTTAACCTTATTATAAAAGTTTAAATAAATCAATCCATTACTTAGGCAATGAATTCTGATCACAATAAATTATATAAAAGAAAAAACAAAACCTAATCTATCTAATAATCAATCATTATAAAGTTAATTTTCCCATGAAATAAAAGATATGATCAAATATTTATGGAACATAATTGACCAACTAAATAATTTGGAAAAATCTTTTCTATAAAGAGGTTGATAAATAAAATCAAAGTAGCAAGCAAGCTAAAGCTAGGATAGAAAGACATAATAGCAAGTTAAGTATCACACCTTCGCTTAACAAATGACTAATATATGTAAGCTAATAAATAATTAGAGAAACATAAATTAAGCTTGCTGCCTAACTATTTAAACTTTCTATTTCCTAAACCCCCTCTTACTTATTATCCTCTTATTAGTTCATGATTAGAAACTTAATCAATATTATCCACATACTTTGTAGATTTGTTTTGAGAATATGTAAATTAAACTCATATGTAAACTTAAAATAAATTACCTATGGGATATGATGTAAATGTCATTTTAATAGGAGCCATAGCACTTTTGAAAACTGTTGATTGCTAATGAATTGATTCAACTATAATTTGATTTGGATTCAAGCAAAACGGATGCTCTTTGAATTAAGGCTTTTTGAACTCATCTGAAGCTAGTTTCTTTTTAATTATTTCTATCTTCTGTGTTCTATCTTTTTTTCCCATTAATGTAACTATGTCTTTCAATTTTAATCTGAATTCAGATTACAGTTTTAAAATATTGTAATTTTCTTAAAAATTTTCCTCAAGTTCCTCATTCATCATATTGAATACTTGATTGAACCATTCTTGTACTTTTTAATTAGTTTAGCTTAATTTCATTTTCTCTTTTTAATCCATTTCTTAATCACATTCCACTAATAAATACCTTGAAATTTATAAATTTTATTATAACTACATTCAGCCTAAAAATAGCAAAAATTAATTATTTTACCAATAGAAAAGTGTAGCTATTTCAGTGTTTAAGCTTGCCTTTTTAACTAAAAATTAAGCAAGATGACTTTCTTTATAATCAAATGGTTCATATCTCAGAGCTTAAGTAAGCTACAAGAGAATAGAACATATAGTAGAAGTTTGTTCTTTTTCAAGTTAATCACAAGCATACTTACGGATAACTATAACGGCATCGTAAGGTTTCTTGTATTTCTTATTATAATACTCATTTGCACAAAAAGAGCTTGAAAGTAAGTGTAGAGCATCACCATAAGAACATTTTGCCCAGCTCTTTAACAACTTAATGGCTTCCTTCTATTCCTTTTAGTTATCCCAGTTTATAGAATGCAAAAACTTAACTAATGCTTCAGGATTCTATATTAAAGAATATCTATTTTTTATTTAATTTAAATATTAAGGCTAGTTTAGATTTCTTTTTAATTCTACTTTTGTTATATAATTTTTTTCATCTTAAAATAGTAAAAATTGTTAGCTTATTTGGGTTAAAAAGAAATATTAGGTGGCATATTTAAAAAATATAGGTATGTATTCTGTTTAAAGCTCAAGCTAATTAAATTATAATCATCTTTTTAAAAATTAAATATCAACTTTTGTTTATTTAAACCATTTTAGGTTTTTGTCCTAATATTTTTATTTACATTTTTTATTTATTTTAGATATTATTTAAGTTAAACTTAAATTAATTTTTTATGGCATTTGTTTTCATAAATTTATGAAATTATCTTTATAATTCTTAAATTAAAATTAGAAATTATTTAAATCCAAATGTTAAATATATATTATTTATCCAAAATTTTTTATCAGAAATATCTTCTATCTTTCTTATGAATTTTAATTTAATCAATAAAACAATACCTGAATCTATAAAATAATAGCTTTTCATCTTATTTTAATTCTCCAAGAATAGGTTTTTTTATAGAGGATTCTATAGTTTTCAATTCTTTTATCGAGGGTTTTAATTACTAAGGATTTTCATCTTCTCTTATAATCAGAGCCATTTATTCTTAAATTAAATCATCCTTATGATTCTCATAATCAAAGTCAGCAGTTATAACGCAATCAGAGAAGTCAACTTCTTGAATGAAAAATTTAGAAGACTTTCCACTAATTAATGACTGCTAAATTGCACTATTAGATTAAGCGTTGGCTGATGGATTACTCATTTCTTTTGAAAGCAAATCATTATCATAAATATATTCAAGATCTTAATATAAAACTAAAGCATCAAATTTAGGAAAATCTATTTCTAAAAAAGCAGAGGGTATCTTTTAAAAGGCATAAATCTTTTACAAGTCAAGTTATTCCTTCAATTAATTTTTATGTACTGAGGATCCTGATTTGGAAGAAGAAGCTTTTGACTAGATAGAAGAGGCTTATTCAGTTTTTTGATGTGAGAAAGTAATTTATTTGATATTCTCATCAGTGACCAAGCCAGGTGTAATTGAATCATAAGATATATCAGGTAGAGTATCAGGCCAAATATACAAATGATACTTTCCTTATCTCAAACGAAATTAATCATCGAATAAGCTGATAGTAGTACTACCCAAAGGCCTCAATTCGTCTTTGTTCTTTTATGAGCACCACAAAGTGATTGCAATTAGAGAATTGTAGCTCAAATCTTTGTACTTATAATTAAAGATAATATTTTAATCGAAGAGCATCCTATCTATAAATAAAGTCTACTATTGTGGATACACTTTCTTTTCATTAACTATTAACTAAGCTGTTACCATTGCTTCTAAGTTCTCTAACTTTCCACTGCCATCTTCATCATTATAAAAATATCTAATATAATTTTGTTGGAAATAAAATGTTATTTGAATATAATGGAATTAATTTAAACGATTATAATATTTAAATTTAATAATCTCTCATTATATTTATTCTTGCTAATATTATATAGTTATCTATAATGATACACTCTTTTCATCTTGAGTATAATCTATTTCACATATTTCATATTTATATTATTTACCTAAGAACTTTCTTCTAATCCTAAATGCTACATATCTAAAATTTTACAGGCAACCCTTCTAATAGAGAATGGGGAATATATTCGGTTTATCCTTTTTTCATGCTAACTCTTACTTAATCTTTATTTAAAATGTCTCCTTTTGTAGAGTTTTTATCCTTTTAAGCTAATGTTTTTTAAGAAAATCAACACAATAATATTTACTTTATCTTACAAAAAATATTGTATTTATTATTCGTTTATTAAATATAAGATGAGAAATCTAGCATAAATGCCAACAAGTAAGATTAAAAACATAGAAATATATATTGGCAATGAAAATGAAAATATTTATAAAACAATTGCAAAATATTCAATATTATTATTGTTAGCAAGTTGGTTTTTGATAAGATTTAAATCTTCATCTATCAGAAAGAAATAAAGAGTATATAAATGAATTCTAATTAGATATTCTAAAATTTATTCAATAGAATTTAGAATATTAATAACAAATGTAATTTACAATAAATCAAAATTTAATTAAAGTAAGAAGTAAGTAAGTAATTCAGTTAGTTAGTTAAACAGTTAAATAATTATCAAATTAAATTCAATCAAATAAATGCATATGATTGAGCTTCTCTCTAAGCTCTACAACTTCATTTTCATGTATCCTAAAATTGTAATTAGAATTTATAAATTATTAAAGTTTATCTTTACTATTATTTTAAATATCTAATTTACTCTGCTAACATTACAAGAGGTTCCATAACTTATTTAAGAAGAGTAGTTGGTTGATCTACCAATTAGTAATCGAGACTTGCCAATTAAATTAAAAATTTCTGAGTTTAGTCTTCATTTAGCATATTGAATTCAGAAACATATTTTATTGATGAGAACTCCTGCACTGGGAAAAATTACTCGTGACTTATGCCAATTGATGAATCATATGAAGGTTCTTTTTTTAAATATATTTAAGTTGATGAATGAAACCATAGATTTAATAATTTAACTATATATATTGATTAAAGCTATATTTAAATAACAATTGAATTACTTTTTTGTGTATCAATCTTCTTAAGATTATTGCTGAGTCTACTAGGTGTCATTTATGAGAATGATTTATTATTAATGTTGCTTTAGGATGTTTTTCGCTAAAGAGAGATAGAATTAGTTACAGCAAAACTATTTGTCCTTAGTTTAGGCTTTAAGAAATCTGGTCCTTTGTCAGGAGTTACAGAAAGTGCTCTGACATTATTATCTTTATTAATTTTTTTGAGTTCAGTTTCGTAATGTAATTCAATTTATTCTCTATCTCTTTCAAGTTATTCACGATACCTCTTCTTCTCTTCACATAGGGATACTTTATATTTCTCTAAGGCTAATTTTCTAATGTTATCTTCATCTATCTTCTTCAGGATTTTTTCCTTTTGAGCTTACTTTGCCTACTCAATTTATCTGCTCTTTTCTAATTTTAATTCTAGTTAAATCTTCTCTTCTATAAATTTCTTTTTGTGGTCTTAGAGCATTCTCTCTTTTTTTCTTTGGGCTTCTTCTAATTCTTATTGTTACTTCTTTTTAATATTCTCTTACCATATTTATTACTCATGATTTATTCTTTATCTTTACTTTTTATTATAAAATTTAATTCAATTAAATTTAATTTATTTTTAATTAAATTGTGTGAATTACAAATTTAAAGTTTTCTTATTTATCAACATCTGTTTTGATCTTTTTAAAGCGATCGAATCTATATTTCTCAGATTACTTTCTCAACAATTACTCTTAATCTAATAAGTGTTAGATAAAGTCTTATTTTTTTAAATCTTCATCTATTAAAGCTGCTTATGGGTCGTAATTTTTATGAAGCAGCAATTATTTTTTATACTCTGTCTCTAATTTTTTGACTAGTTCTTAATCTTTTATAAAAGTATCGATCCTTTATTCTTTTTCTTCCAATTTCTTATTTATAGAATTGATTGGAATTATTAATGAGTATGATTAATAAAAATAGTGAGAATATATTTACTTATTTAGCATTATAAACATTATACATTTATTATTCTTAAATCTTTAATTATCTCTGCTCGAGAGAATTCTTATATTGTTCATTAATTTATTTTCTTTAATTTTTCATTCTCTCTAATTACTATTTATATTAATTATTTCATTAAAAAAATTAAAATCTTTAATTAAATAATATCTACATCTCTAACTTTCTAGTCTTTTTCTTGCATTTTTTAGAGTTTTAACTCATATTCTTCATTTTTAAGATGATTATTATCTTAGTTTCTTCTCTTAATATCTTCAACTTTTTGGTTTCTGATTTAAGCTTTAATTTTCTTTTCTTGTTCTAATTGCATTTCATTCCACTCACTCTAAGAATATTAGTTTTGCAATTACTTATCTCTTAACAGGAATTACTCTTTCTCCTTCAATTCTTCTAAAATCAACCTTCTATCATCTCTATCTTTCTTTTAATTATTTAATGTAATATTTTAAGTATAATAAAAACTAAATTAAAATTACTTATTTTTATTTATCCGTTTATTATTTCTATTCTTTGTCTTAATAATTTTATGCCTCGAAGTTCTTCAATCTCTCTCTTCTTTTATATTCCTCCTAGAATTTATTTTAAATTTTTTTAAATCCATAAAAATAAAGAAAGAATTTTTTACTTCTTCTATTTACTATTTATAAAGTGAGCTTTATAAGGCTTACTCTAATTCTTTTTATCTTTTTTCTTTTATTTTATCTAAATAATTCTATTCTTTTTCTATAGTATAGCTCAAATCTTTGTAAATACTATTATTGTGCTTATCAACAAAACTTCTACTTCTCTTCAAATTATTTTAAATTCAATTTATTTTTATTCAGAAGAAAAATGCAATTAAAAGTACTTAGTTAGAAGGATTATCTGATTGATAATAGCTTTAATTTCTTTTGTCACTGTATACACTCATTTCATGTGAATTCATGAATTTAGATTTTTTCTCATGATCTTCTTTTTCTTACATTTCAGTGATAATCTTTTATCTTTCCTAATTAATAAATAAATTCAAGAAAAATTTTAATTAATTATTTTATTTAAAAAGTTTAGTTTTACTTGAACAACTTCTTTGATTAGTTCTTATCTTCTCTATTCTAGTCTTTCAAATTTAGTATCAATGTAATATTTCTAATCTTATAGGCCGAGTCCTTTAAGAGCTATAACAGATTCTTCTTTAATCTTTTTTTTAGTTTTAAATATCAAATCTTTCTTATCCACTCCTTTGAGTCTCATAGCTTCATATGTCCTTGGACTAATTGACAAAAAATAAATAAACTTAAAAAATCCAAAGATCTTTTAATTAATTACCTATCAAATTATAAAGTATCATCAGTTATTGATTCATCTTATTTCTTGAAATCAGATATTTCATTTTAATCTAAGACACTTTAACTTTAAATTATATCTTCTTGATCTTATTTAAAAGAAAACAGATAAATTAATAATTTAATTTTATTAACTTAATAACTTACTACTATTATCCTGAAATGAACTATTTATTTATTTCTTGACTTTATCATCATATGCTTTGTATTAATCGATAGCTTAATAGTATTGTGGCCTCAGTGGTGAAAGAGATTCATTTCCTTAAGTAACTGATCTTTGATTTTTTCTAAAACTCATCTTTTCTTTTAAAACTCTAATATTCTTATCTTTCGGTATCCTACTCATACCTTTTTATTGTAGAAAAAATTTTTTAAATAAAATTAAATTAAAGAAAATTATACTTACTTTAAGAATCTTTAGTTTTTGAAGAAGACCCAATAATAATTTTAGGAGACATTCTAATTGAATTGAGATAAGAATTATTATTGTTGTCAGAAATGTAAGAATTAGATCCATCTCTTGATTTAGCATTAGAAGTATTAGCCGTAGCTGTGCTTTTTTTGTAACTATCTGCTGCATTAATATTGATATACTTATCAGTGAAATTATTAGAATTGTTATTATTCTCCTTTTGGGATTTTGGAGTTATCCTTGAATTACTTCTTTAAATATTCCCAAGTTTTTTAATTTCAGAGTCATCTAATTTAGCATTCCTATTTTTATCATCTAAATAGCTATTAGTTTCGCTCAATTCTCTGATTTGGCTTAGAGGTTAGCCTTATTGGTTTTAATTAATAGAGGAATTGGCATTTTAATTTGATTGGATGTCAGTACTTTAAGTTTTATTAAGATTAATATTATCAGCTGTAATATTAATACTCTTAAAAGGGTCGCTTTAATTATTAGTTTATGGTTAATTAGAAAACTTAATTACATCATTTTATTGCTAAGGAATTTATGAATTTTGAGATTAAAATTAATTTTGATTATTTTAATTTGTTTACAGCAGCGATGTATTTTACTAAGCTGCTTACAAATTCTATAATTTATTTGGCTGCCCTTAAGAATTAGATTAGTTAGTACTATTTTAGTCTCCTTGTTATTGCTGTTTATTTTGTGAGTTTAACATATTTTATGGCACTTGATTCTGTTATAGCAGAGATTAGTATTAAACTTGTTAGCCATTATTTTATCCCTGAACCTACGAATTTTAATTATTTGTATTTGGTTGCAATTAAGATTAATTTGGAATTGAATTTGTTTGAGCTTATACCTACTGCTAAGAGTTATTTTAATTTCCTATATTTCCTTAAAATTAAGATTAATTCATAATAGGATTACCTTAATTACCCTATTACAGTTGTTGGGCGGTTGATTAATTATTCAAGTTACTTAAACCTTAATTTTGTTACACTGTAGATTACTATTATTAAGAGGTATTGTTTTAGTTCTGAACCTATTGTTACTATTGCTATTATACTAATTGACTATTTTAGTTAATCTAATTTCCAGTTTATTAACTTTATTACTATTATTATGTTTGGTTTAAAGATTACTATTAAACTACATTCTATTAAACACCACCAACTTATTAAGGATTTTACAGTAGTTGGTTATTATTAGTAGAAGTAGTAGCATTATTTTAATTTTATTGCTATTGAGATAAAGGCTATTAATATTATTGTTGTTGTTGATGTTAAGCCTAATTTTAGTTCTGAACTTACTATTATTATTATTACTGTCCATTAATTAAAGAACCTGCTTATTAGCTATTTTAATTATTCTAATTTCCAACTATTTAACTTTATTATTATTATGCTGAGTTTGGCTATTATTAAGTTACATTTTAATTACCACCCCCACCTCCAATTAATTATGAGGTTTATTATTGCTGATTATAATTAGATGAAGTAGTGTTGTTATTTTAATTAGATTAAATTTAAGATTGTTACTGACTATTTACATGTTGTATTTATTATTGTTGAGATGAAGGTTGTTATTGTTATGCCTACTATGATTAAATTTATTACTACTATGATTAAACTTATGTCTACTATGATTATAAAATACCTGTATTTTATGTAATTGAGTTATTCTAGTTGTTTGCACTTGTTTGCTACTATATTTATTATTATGGTTATTATTATAAAAGAAGCAACTATTATTATTAAGGATTATTTTAATTACTATTTAGTGGAATATTAGGTTATTATGAACTTCCTTAAGTAAGAGTAGAAGGGACCTACTGCTATATTAAATTATTATTTACATTTGATGTATTTGATTATTGTTACTGTTGTTGTTGTAGGATTGAAGTGTTCTATTATTGATTAGGATTATATGCAGAAGGTATATTAGATTATTAACTATTTAGTAAGCTAGTGTTATTATTATTTTGTTATTGTTAAATATTTTATTATTGAGAAGTGTTATTGTTCAAATTCTATTAATTAAGAAGAGTATTTTATGTTTATACTGGATTTGTAATCTAATTTTTGTTATTGTTTTATAGTTAATTTTGATTGACCTAATTATTTGGAAGAAGACTAACAGGCTTGGATTAGTTTTATTATAAAGATTAGTTCATTTGCTTATCATTGTTCTCTACTTACTTTTGAGAATGATTTTATTAGCTACTATTTAAGAGATTGTTTTAATTTTACTAACCATTATTAATCTATGAATATTAAGGCTAGATAGTTGAATTACCAGAGGTTTAGTTATTTACCATATTGTATTAATTTTATGCTGGATTATTATTCTGTTAACTTTAGCTACCATTTTATACACCTTATCCTGCTTACTACTATTGCTATAGTTGTTGTTGTTGTATTTGAGATTGTTATTAATTTAACGAATTATTCATATTATTGGATGCTAGTTTTTATTATTATATCTACCCCTAAAGCTTATCATTCTAGCTGCTCTATGTGCCTTATACCTGCTGTTATTACATAAGCTTTATATCTATCTTTATCTCAGTTCTTATATAAATAGTATATTTTTTATATTTTTAAACTAACCAATTCTAGTAATTTAGCTAATATGTCTTACTCTTTTATAACAATATCTATGAAATTATTTTCAACTCTGCTTGTTAAATAATTCTTTTGTATTAAACTCTACTATCTATGTAAACTAATTGATGTTAATGGCTTGTTAAAATATTATTTCTATTTTCCTCTTTTGATTTTCTTTCACTTTTGTTAGTTGATACACTTCTCTGTTTGTTAAAAAATCTATCAATCAATCAATCAATCCTTTTTGATGTATATAAATAATTTTTTTTTTTGAAGTCTTGTTTCTAACTGTTGGTAAATAACAATCGAATTTCGAAGAAGGTATTTTCGAACTATTGATAAGTAAAATAATCAATGGAAATGAATCAAGAAAAATTTTAAAAAAATAATTATTATTATTCCCGTAATTTTATCTTATAATTAAACAAAGTTTAGTAACTTTTGAATCTCTAATCTTTTTTGAAAAAACCAACCATTTATACTTAATGATATTATAATATTGATAAAGAAAGATATTATAAAGAATTGGGATGAATTATTAAATTAATTTATTTGAATTATCTTAATGTTATAAACAAATAAATACAACCTAAATATTATTATTTTATTTTTATTAAATCAACCACCATGAAGAGTAGAGATAAAGCTAATTCTGTCCTTATTTTCAACAACAGCTTCATCTTTACCTTCAAGTTCCCAATCAGCATCATTGATTAAAACTAAAATACCAGCACGTCTATTTATTATATTCATGAAAAGTATTGTTAATATTTTAAATTAAAATCCAGCTTTGAAAATAGATGTTATATATAATAATCTATGATATAAATTATTTTTATGGCTATTTAACTATTTATAATAAGTTAATCCTATAATTTAAATGATGCAAATCTTAATGTAGAATTTTTATTATTAATCCTCCATTATAATAAAGAAAATCTAACTATTTACAATTGATTATCGTTTCCAACAAAGAATTCGGGTTTCTTTTTAATGTAACTCTTTGCAATTTCAGTTATAAGGTCTCCCATTTTGATATTTTCTTAACTTTCTAAAACAACTTCAAAAGTTTTATGTCCATCAAAACACAAATCTAATCCACCACTAAATTGATATTAGGAAATAATATGTAAGATTTATAAAAATATTTATCATTTAGCTTATTAAATTATCATATAATATCATTTATCATCATCTGAATATTTAGATTTAAGACCTATAAGATAATTTTTAAAATAAGCGACAATCTAATTTAAATATACCTTAATTCAACAGTGACCTTCATTTCTTCTTCTTCTATCTTTTTTTAATTCTAACTTTAACTAATAAATTTATGTAATATTTTTATCAAAAGTGGATAGATCTATCTATCTAATCTTTCTCAAGCAAAAATTAATAAGAATAATCCTTAAAAGTTTCTTAAATTTCTTAAATTTGCTTAGTAGAGTATTTATTTACTTTAAAATGTGATAGATGGATAGAGTATTAAAATAATCAAGTAAGATAAATATAAAATTGATATCATTCATTCAAGTGATATTGTTAGCTAGCAGCTAGCACTCTCTTCTTTTAAAGTTTAAACCAATAAATAAATATCTTAATTGTTATTCATTTTTACTGGAAATTTATTTTATCCTACTTTTAATACCTTTATAAAAATAATCAATCAATTGCCTTATTTGAAAAAGTTCTTTTAAATGTGTTAAAATAATATTAAAAAATAAGTATGTATCTCAAACAAATAAGGATTTCTGAAATAATAGTGTAAATTTATATTTTTAACAATAAATTGGAAACAGTAAAAATTTTGGATGATATGCTGATAGAATTAGACGGGATAAGAATTCATTTTCAATATATGATAAAAGAAAAATGAGGAAGATATAATTAAAAATATAATAGAAGGATTCATATATAATCCGCACACATGCTAATAGGATTTTCTTGAATTTTAAACGACCAAGAAAATGATAGAGTGAACGAACGAATGAATGAAAAAAATAGTGAAAGAAATGAATGAAAGAAAGGAGAAGGATATCAATCTAAAAATAATGATTTAAGAATTTACGAAAGAAGGTTAAACTAATTAATAAAGAAAATAAAAAGATTAGTAAAAAAGATAAAAATAATAAAGGACAAGAAACAAAAGGACACTTAAGTTTTAAAGAAATGACTACCTGTAATTTTTTGGATTTGAATTCGAAATTTAAAAAAAGACAAGTAATGGTGATCATGGAATAATGAGAAATAGAAATTTAGTTTAATTAATAAATGTATAATGGTTAGTTATTTATGCACTTTCCAAAAATAAATCTTTTTATCATCCTATTTATTGAGTAGAATGATTTCAAGATACATTAATATGAATGATCTCAAAATTTAAACTAAATAGTTAATAATAATTTCTATTCTACACCATATATGTTGAAATATCTTCAAATATTTCAAATTAAATATCTAAATTAAAATTATTTTAGAGGAAAAGAAGTAATGGAAGGATCTCTCTGATGATGAAGAAGAGCAACAAGAATAACAAGCTCAATAGGTTCCCTCTGGTGAAAAGAAGGAAACCACCGCTGCTACCACCGGTGCTGAAGGTGAAAAGCAAGGTGAAGCTGCCACTGGTGATAAGAAATATGCTAATAAGAAGCCCTATGGTAAGAAACCTTATACTAAGGGTCCTCCCAAGCGTAAACACAAAGTTGAATTCCTTGAACAAAAGAAGCAAGGTATCAAGACTTCCGTAAGATTTAGAATTCCTATATAGAAAACTATATGAAAAATTATAAAGCCTTTTATCATTTAATGAGATTAAAATTAAGTATTTTCTATATATTATTTTAATAGAAAAACGTTTTTGATTTGGAATCTAGTTCTGAAGAAGAAGAAGAAGAAGAAAATGTTGAAGGCGTTGAAGGTGTTGAAGGTGCTGAAGGTACTGAAGTCCAAGAAAAGAAGGTTTAAAAGAAGAAAGTTGTTGTTGAAAGCGAAAGTGAAAATGAAGAACCTATTAAGGAAACTGAAGAACCAGTTGTCGAAACCAAGAAGGCTACCAAGGAAGGTAAAATTTAAGTCTATAAAATTATATAATGTAATTAGATAGAAGGAGATATTACTTTGCATTCAATAACATCTATTTAAAGCATAATCAATAGAGCTTATATTAAATCCTTATTATTATATAAATAGAAAAGAAAGCTATCTCCAAGAAGGAACAAAAGCAATAATAATTAAACGAACTTGAAGCCTTTTTGAAGGAAGCTGGATGTAATACATTATTAGATTTATATATACCATAGATGAATGCAGTGGCAGCAATAGAAATTGAATAAAAAAGAGTTTTTAAAATAGAAATCACTTTCAAATAATCCTCTAAAATGAATTAAGAAAATATACTCTTATCTTTTTCAAAAAGGATTTGTTTGTTATTCTTCTTCTGATTTACATTGCATTCATTATCATCAATTAATACAATCATTATATTAGCAGGTTATTAAAAAAAAATTTTAATATTTAGTACCCGTCCCTTCAGAAACCAAGGAAGAAACTGCTTAAGAAGGTGAAAAGAAGAAGAAGAAAAAAAATAAAACCAAGGAAGGTGAAAATGATGAAAAGAAGGTTGAAGTCAAGACTGAAGAAAAGCCTGAAGAAAAGACTGAATAATCTGCTCCCATTGATGCCGCTGCTGCTGCTAAAGAAGCTTTACTTAAGAGAGCTCAACAATAACAAACTGCTCAAAAAAATAAATCTGCTATTGAAATTTCTAAGGCCAAATAAGAAATCTTAAATAGATAAAACAAGGTTAAGAGAGCTCAAGGTAAAAAGAAAGAAGATCTTTGAGAGAAGATAATCTATCTTAATACAAACTTGAATTGAAGTGAAAGATAATAATCTAGTTATCCAGCACTAAAATATTCTTAAACAAAAACAAAATAACATATAAACACTGATCTATATACCTATATCATAATTGAATTGATCGATATCAAATAAGCTTTTCGTGATTGTATCTAATTAATAAAGGAAGATTTCTAAATTGTCAATAAATATTCTATCTATCTGATTAATAAAATACACCAAGATGTTAGCATAATATAGCTGAAAATTTAAGAAAGTTATGTAATAAGCTTAGAAATAGAAATGTTTAATTGATTAATCAAGAAAAAAAACTAGCTAGTACTTTGAAAGAAAGAAAGAATGCTTGACTAACTAAATCTACAATTTAATCTCCCCTTTATAAAAATCATATCTATCAATTATATAAAGTATATTTAAAATTATAAGTATTTAAACAATTGCAATCTAGGAAAGCTTCTTTTTGTTGGCATTCGATTTATATATATAGTTCATTCACTTCATAATTTTTTTATCCTTAATTTCTCTCTACTCAACATTTTAAATTTCTTTTCAACTGATTGACTGATAGATTGATAGATTCATTCATTATCATACAAAATTTTCAACATATTTTCAAATAAGCAGAGATTTATATTATTTACTAATTACTTACTTACTCATATATCTATTAATTTTCAACAGCTATAAATTTACTATTTTAATTAGAAATTTAAATCAAATTTTCATCAAGAAACTAACCATCTTATTCTGGTTTTTGTTGAATTTTAGAATTCATAAATAAGTATTTTAATAGTAATTAAATAGTAAAATGCTAAATTTTCTCTAAATTGTTTAACTGAAAATCCAAATGCTTAAATATTTAGATACAATATATCAATTGATGATAGTAAAGATAATAATGAAGGAATTGACAATAAAAATTAAAACACTTTTGATTTTCATTTGAAATTAATTTTATATCTTTTTTTAAAATTTAATATAAAATATTGATTCTAATTAATTTGTTAAAATTTTAAAGATATAGAGATAGATAGTTATATTATTAAATGCATCTATAAAACATTATATTTTGCAGGAGATATAATTTACATATTTTATTAATCCATATTTCAATTAATATAATAATAACAAGATTTGGGTGTATCTGAATCTAGAGATCTTGAAGAAAAAAGAAAAATTTAGAAAGGTTTTTTGCTTGATTATTTGAGGAATTAAAAATTTATTTGAAGTCAAAATTAGAAGGATGTTTTCAAAGGTATTATTAAGTAAAGTTTTAGGAAAGAATCTCTACTTTAACTAGGTCGGTCTATTCAAGTGCGTAAAGTATGGATTTGCATTCCCTACTCAGCCTTCCGATTATGCAAATTTGAAGAAGTTAGCTAACATCATGAACACTAAAGTTAGAATTAATTAGATTTTTCATATCTCCATCTAAGATATTCTTAGTGATTGCAAGATTATAAAGCAAAGCAATCAAGGAGAAGATTTAAAATAAATATGAAGAAAATATTTAAGATTAACTCCTTTTGTATTAAATTATATTAACAGCAATTAGACATTAATGAAGAAATTGATTATGAAGGAAATGTTAGATTGATTAATACTAATAATAAGCAATTAGGTGTCATGCCCTTCGAAGAAGCTTTGTATGCATTTATTTAATTAATATTTGGGGATACAAATGATAATATATTTGAAGATTGATGATAACGATAATTGTAGAGTTAATATAAGAACTCATAATAATGCAAATATAATTATGATATGATAAATTAGAAAATGGATTCATTTGATATTAATATTTCCTTTCATAATATTTAAATAGCTAAAAGGCTAAGGATATGAATTTGGATATTGTTTTGGTTAATTCTTAAACCAATCCTGCAATTTGCAAAACTGTAAACTATAAAGAAGAAATTTATTCAAAATTCGCTAAGGAAGTTATTTCCCAAGAAGCTGAAGCTCGTAAGATATTTATTAAATAAGTTGTCTTCTTGTTGATATCAATTTATATTATAAAAACCATTTCTTAACAATCCTTTAAAATAATAAAGGTAAGGTTGATAGCAAGAAACCTAAAAAGTAGATCTAGATTTCTATTAATATCTCAAGTGCAGATCTTAGAACAAAGACTTAAATTTGCAAAGATCTTTCTAAGAAAAACCCTTAAATTAAGGTTTTCATCTAAACAAATGATGCATAAGAAGATTAAGGCAAGAATATCCTTTACACTGTAATAATTATTTTTATAAAAATTACTAATTTAATCTAACTAATTATAAAATAATTTAAAAATAATAAAACTAGTTTAAAGATTTAGTTAAAGAAGAATTGGTTAGTGAACATGATCTTATTGTTAGAAGTTTAATAAAGGATGAATTAGATTCTGAAGACATATTTAATGATAAAAAGGCTACCAAGCAAATTGAATTGCACTTACAAACTATTGAATTCAATCAAACATGTAAGTAGATTTATAAATTTGTTATCCTTTAACTTAATAAATGTTAAATAATAATAGAAACCAATTACTCTGCTGAATAAATTAAAAAGTTAGTTGACTAATATCTTAGAGAATTAGGGTAAATTAAAATTATTAATATGTCTAGTTTATTTCATATTTCTATATTTCTTAAAGTGGTAACAAGAAGGAAGACCTTGCTACTGAAGAATTGAAGAGGTGATTAAAATTATTTTATCAATTATATTTAATTACAGCAATCTTAAATTAATATAGAACCAGCAAGACCCTTAAATCCCTTGAATCTTTTGAAGGATCTAGCAAGTTACTTGTTAGTGAAAAGAGTCTTGAAGAATAAATCGGTGAATTTGCTAAGGATATTAAAGATGAAGAAGAAGATGAAAGATCTGATTAATACCTTAAAGTTTTGGAAGAAATATCTAAGAGATGTAATGGATTTTGAATACAATAAATAATTTTAATTTGATAATTCTATTTATTGATTTTATTTAACTATTTGAAATGTTAATTATTTTAAATGACTTAATAGAAAAGAGATCTATACATGAAATTCAAGATGAAATTGACTCACTAAAATATAGACTTCAAACTTCAAAAGAATAAGCTTTAGTCCTTAGTTTGCTTCAAAAAGAAGAAAAGAGACTTCGTGATTACAAGAGAACTTTGAAATTAGCTAAGGCTGTAAGAAACTATTGAAAAGAAAGCAAGGTTACATACAATACTTTGTTTTTAGTTTAATTTATATGAAAGGAAATATTAAACTATTGGTAAATAAATGGGAAAGAATGTTGAATAGAAAATGTAAATGTAATTAATAAGCTATTATTTAATTTTTATAAAATCGTGTATGCTTACCTACCTACCTACCTTTATACTTGCTTACTGCTTGCTTGGTTGTATATTTTTTACAAAAGATTTCTAACTTATTATTCCATCCAAAATTATTATTAAACCTTCAACAAATATAAATAAAAAATACAACATGAATTTTAATTACTTTTTCTCCTCTCAAATAAACAAAAAATAAATAAATAAAACTAGTCAGTCAATATCTAACTCTATCTATAATTTTATAATATTTTATCTTTTAAATAATAAGGTAGTATAAATTTATTAACATATTGTATTATTTTGTTGTTACTTTTATTTTTTTAATAGATTTTTAAACAAATGAATATTTTCTTTTGTAAAATGAACTAAATAAATATGAATAACCCTTACATAGAATTAATAATTTTATATCAATTTATAAAATAAGTTCGTTTTGTTGAGACTAACTTAAATTAAATTATCTATTTATTTATTTATCTTAATTTTATCAAATTTTTATTTCTTATTTCTTTTATTTGTTTTTTAACTTTGATATTATTCTTTAATTTTACTTTTTAAAGATAAGTTTTAAAAAAGGTTAATTAATTGATGCAACAGTTTCTATTTTTCTAAAATTATTTACAATACTGTTGATTCAAACTTCCCTTTAAAGAACATTAGATTTTCAATTTGATTCTAAATTATAGATTATGAGAGTATGGAACTTTGGAATGTTTAATTGATTAATTACCTACCCTCTTTAAATGTTAAAATTATAAAATTTTTGTTTCCTTTCATTCTACCTTATCTTAAAAAGTAAATTATTGAGAAGTAAATGAATGTTCAAAGTTATGAGAGTTTTTTACAAAATTTTAAGTAAAAAAAATAGCTTCAACTACTTACTGTTCCTTTTAATTTATTAATTATTTTTTATTTTTCTTTTTTAATTAAAATTTTATGATTAACTCATATATTTAGTGTTGTTGTTATTATTGATATATCTTCAATTTTCAATATTTGAATTGATAATATTCTTTTTTACCAACTAATTTATATTTATTGATATTATGATTCTAATAAATTTAATAAATGTTATCTTCAATTAGCAATAGCTTTAATTAAACTCTAGCTCAACATTATTTAAAAAAAGTGCTAATATTTCCTTAGTAGAGTATTTATAAAGTTGTTGGTACTTGTGAGGGATTGATAATTCTAAATTTGCTTTCTAATTTTAAGAATTTCAAATTTTTATTATTTTTTTAGTGAATCTAATTCAATAAAAAAAGAAGGGCAATAAATTTGAAATTTTCTTATTTAAAAAAATTCTGAGAGTAAAAATTAATCTGTTTCGTTTTTATTCGATACATTTGTTTGAAATATGTATTTAGAAATATATAAATGATAAATTATTTGTATTGTCTAATATTTGGTGCTGGTTAGAAGAAATTCTTGGTTGGTTTGTTTGTTTGCCTATTTTTTTATTTAGTCTTCGACTATTTTAATGGTTAAGAAGCTATAATAAGTTATAAAAAATGATATTTTAACAAAAAAGGAGTATAAAAGGAATAGGAAATGAATAATTACAATGAAATCATTTTTAAAAAATACGAGTTGAGTATAAAAAATCATATATATATCATGGCGCATTGTTAAATTTTATATTATTGATGAGCATTTGATTTTTATAAAGTTGCTAATTTTATGGGAGATCCACAGAAAGTGAGGCAATCTCTCATTTTATTTCTTGCTTCTAATTAGGTAACATATTATTTGTATTATCAACCAGACTTAAATAGCAATATAGCGACTTAACCCATATAGAAATAAATAAAATGTTTAGTTTCATGAGTCACATAAGAGCCGAAATTTCTTCCGACAATACAATGCCAAGTGGGGTTGTATTTCTTGTCAAATTCCTTTTTGATGAAAGCAGCAATATCCTTTTCAATGTTGAACTTTTCCAAGGCTTGGTTGGCGCAATCAATAGCGTCCTATGACATTTCTTCGGCCATATCGGCATTCTTGATAACTGCTTTTCTGTCAGCTTGAGCCATTTCTAATATTTATTAATTTACTTTTTTAAGACGGAAGTTTTCTTTTTCTTCTTTTTAATTATTATATTTAAATTATTTTTATAGTTTAACTATTCAATGACTTAATACATAATACAAATAAATACTTCCCTTATTATTTACTTATCTTTTTTCAAATTTCACAATAATTAATAAATTCCTGTTTCTTTTTTTCTTTCTTTCTTTCCATCCTCTTCTTTTTTATTATTCTTTTCATTCATAGGTAGGCACACACATACATTTATAACTAGTAATCAATCTTTAGATATGCATTCATTCATTTATACATACATATCAATACAATCCATTATCATTCATTTTATTTATAAAAATATACAAATTCATCTGACAGAAAAAATTAGAATGTATCAAATTTTTTCTTTTGTTTCATAACATAAATAAATCAATTTGTTAATCAATAATATAGGTAGTAAATTCATCATAATAGATAGATTTTCTCTATTTTTTATCGTCTTTAGAAAATTTTACAAAAATTTACACTAATCATTAGTTTCATTAGATTGAAATAAGCTGATATACAAATATTACCCATTAAAAAAAATGTATTTAAAGCATATTTTGAATAGTTTCTTCAATAGAATAATATCTAGCTTGAAATTAGTGGTATTGATAGAATAAGATAATCATGAAAAGATAATAAATTTAATGTTTTGTAAAATGAAAATAATATTGATATTATGAATTAAAAAATTCAAACAAACATTGAATTTAAAATATATATAAATAAAGATAAAGTATTAAAATAATTAATATTATTATCAAATTGTATTACTAAATATAGGTAAGTATAGAAAGAACTAAAATCATTTTTAACCAGTTAGACTAGCAGGCAAAACCTTTGTATATCTAACAAAATCTTCTATTGAATTATAATACTCCAAGTCTCTTATTTTCAATTAACTTTATTCTATCTATAACTTTCTTGATAATCTATTTTTAAAAATTGATTTCTTATTAATCTTTTAAAATAATTTTTATATTTTTTTATTGAATTAATACAATCATTAAAATGATTATATTAATTAAAAACTATTAGTTTTAAGATAAACTAAAGGTTTATCAATCTATTTTATTAACCAAATTATTGAGATAATATAATCAAACGATAGATAATTTAATTTATTTAAAGCAATGACACTTAATTCTGTAAAGAAATAATTAAAATAATTTACTCTTTAAAGAATTCATTTAATTAATCTTGATCTATGAAGGCATTAGACATTTTAATTTTTTTAGAGTAATCAACTAATTATTAGAAACCAACAATAATTTTACTCAAGAAATTATTAGGCTTATTATAGAGTATAATTTAAACACAATTGTATTCTTTTATTTACAAGATGATAATTTTATATCTTTATTCTGTTAATTTTCTATTATTTTACATTAAAAAGTATTAAATTATTTTAATTAAAGGTTGTTAAATCTAATTTCAAATTTACATGTATTTTTAAAATATTATATTATCTTTAGATATATTTTGGCCTCCAAAAGCAGCATAAGATTATGTGGTATTTACAGTTTAGAAAGATGCATGACTAAAATTGTCATCTATTTTGGATTCATCTTAACTATTATAATTTTAGGTATTAGGGAATTTCTTTTATATGTTTTGAGTAGTTAAATGGGTTCCACTACTGCTCCCTGGCCTATCGAGTTAAGACATACTGCTAACTGTAGAACCTGTTACCGAATTTGACTTCTTTCTGAATTGCTTGAATAAAACTTCTGATTATTTCTTGCAAAACTCTGCTTCTTTATTTCTAGTATTATATATTACAAAATAAATTAAATATAATTAGCAGTGAAATTTATAAATACTTTTATAATTTTGATAAAATTTCTCCATAATAGTTATAGGAGATGCTCAGAAGATAGAGCAACTTTTATCTAGAAGTAATTTCATCATCTCTAAAGTCTTTCTCATTTTTGTTGTATAGCATCCTAATTTTATTAATTTAATTGTAATTTTCTATTGTATTTTTCTGTTGAATTTTATAAATTGTTATTTCTCTCTTTTTTTTGTTTTGATTATTACATCATCTTTACCAACCGTTTTAATATTACTTATATTATCTATTTTTCAGTAATTAAACTCTTAAAGGAAATAAAATTTCAGGTAACAAAATACTTGATCTATATTTATTAGAATTATTCCTTATTTTTCCTTTTGTTTTTGCTATTTTTTACTTTTTAAATATTAAAAGCAGTTGTATGAATAGATACGTCATTTGTTTTACCAGTATCTTTAAAATTGTTTAAACACAAATATACATTTTCATTTTTACAAATGTTGAATTGTTATTTGTTGGTAAATTGAAAGTAAGATAGAAAAAAATATTTTACTCAAGTAGGCAAAGAATAAAAGAACTAGATTCAACAAGATTTTCACTTTCTGAAAATTCCTTAGAAATTTTTTCAATAGACTCAATAATCAATATAGATTTATTGAGAAGCTTGCTAGATTCTTCATAATTCTCTTTGTTCTTTAGACAAAAAGCTATATTCAATAAAATTATCGCTGCTTAATATTAATGTTGATAGCTATTCAAAAACTTTATTCTTCCCTCATTTGCTTTACAAAAACAATTCAAGGCTATATCAGCTTTTCCTCTTAACATATAAATTGTTCCTAAATTGAATTATTTTTAAAATAACATGTTCTACTTAGCTTATTTATTTTATTGTAATCTAATCTTTATTATTATAATGATACTACATTAGCTATAAATATTTTTTCAAAACTAATTAATAATCCATAAAATGTACCTTAATTGTTAAACGAACTGACGATACTACTGAGAATATTAGAGCTAAACTCATAGGCACTTAAATACTTTTATGGAAGCTTTTTTACAACTAATTCTGAGGGTATTTTAGCTATCTTTTGAGAGTCAATTTCTAGTATTTATTAAGTAAATTAATAGTTGATTATCTTAATAGGGAAATTAGGATCATCATATAGTTCAAGTTTCTTGAATAAAGGTATTAGTATCTTTTCGATCTTTCTATAAACAAAGAAACTATTTTTAAATTCCATTTATCTAATCAATTAAGAGCATAATTCTCTATTCTTCTCTAGAAAGAGGATCACTGTTTATTGATAATTTAAAGGGTTATCTTCTTCTCTCATCAAACTCAAGATATGTTCGCAATCATTATCCAATTTAATAAGGTCATTTTAATACTATTAATTTCCTCCCTTCCCAGTATTTACTGATTAATTGACTCCACTAGATTTACTAATATCCATTTGCTAAAATATAAATTTTTAAATTGCCTGCTTTAGTAACTTATCTATCTATCTGCCTATTTATATTTACCTTTATTCTTTTATTTTGAATCTTCTACTCTTCTAACAATTAATTATTTTAAGATAATTAGCTTCTTTTACAAAAGCAATTTAAATACGATATTATTTAATTAAAAATATCAAAACTGAAATTCTGATAATATAACCTTCATACCTACAAAAGTTATTTGTTTGATTAGTTGATGAATATGACTCTCGTTTAATTCAATTAGGAATGTTTTATACAATTAGAATTCTTTTATCATTACCAGATACTTAATATGTTATCCTACTTATATTAGCCTTAATCTACTTAAATATCAATATCTTAATTTATTTAAATTAGGGCTATTTTATGTTGATTTAAACTTTATTTATTATAAATAGATGAAAACAAATAATAAATTACTTATTAGAGTTGATTAATACCATAAATAGAGTAAATAGTTAGAAATATAAGCAGAATTAATATAAAACATATGACATAAAATCTATCAAAGATGTTTAATATTCTCTATATAAAAATAACAATTGATTATCTTTAAATTAATTCAATTTTACTTTAGTAGTTAGCAACACTTTATCTTTTAATGAGAAATTTAACTAATCTTTAAAATAAATCTGAATGACTAGATCCTATCCATAACACTAAATTTTACAAAACCGAGAAAAATAAATTTAAATTTGATTATAGGATTATATCTATTAATACCTTAATGTTTGTTTTAGTAAAAAATGGTTCTATTATTCATAAATAGAATTTCTACAGAATTTCATTATTAAGATTTAATCTTCAAATTAGTAGAAGGGATATTTTATTTTTCAAATTAAAAAAGTGCAATATTTGATAACTGTAAATAGAGAATAGTATATCCTTTACTATTTTGGATCTTTTCATAAATAAATTATTATAAATAGAGTGAGAGAATAATCTGAGATAATTTATGAAATGGTTAATAGAAATAACGATATATATAAACAATATATTAAATGGTAAATAAAATATATGAAGTAACTGAATTAGACAGAATATCTAAAATTTAATTATCATAAAGAAGAAAGATAATTTATAAATTCATTTCATTTTCTTAGATTTCTTTCAATACCTTTTTATTCTATTCAAATAATTAATAAAAATATTTAGGATTTAATTTCTTATTAAATTCCTATTAATTTTACAAATATATTTTGAGATATATTAATAGATTGATGTAAATTCGATTATTTTTAAATTTGAATTTATCCAAAAAATAATATAAGTATAAAATAGTAGTTTATACTGTAATTAATATTATTAAATAGAAATGGTGATCAATAATTAGTTTTTTAAAATTTAAATCAAATTAAAATAAATAATTAATATCTGATTGAAATGTTTGATAGTAAAAATATGAACTTATACCATTTAAATCTATTTTTATATAATTAATACTAATAATCAGGATTTAATTTAATGATGTAATGTATAGGTGTTTAATTAATTATTAATTTTGATCTAAAAACACCCAATAACTGCAAACAATTATGTTGTGCTCCTAATCCTTTTAAATTAGAGTTAATTTCTATTTTTTATAAAATAAAATTAATTATGTAATTTTTATGAAAAAAACTATTATTTTTTTTTAGTAGTTAAATAGAATTTTATTAAAATCTCCTCACTATTAATTAAAAATATGCATTTAGAATTGATTTATTTATTATTGGAACAATAAAGAAGTAATGGCATCGAAAATGGCACATAATTATACACACGAATTAATAGAATTACAATACTTAAGATTAATTCTAGTAAAAATACTAAGAGATTAAATACTTATTACTCTATAACAATTTAAAATGAATTTTTATTTAATTATAAAAGAGAATACAAAAAAATAACAAAGACTTATAGTGTTTTTAAATATAATAATAATTTATTTCCCACTATTAAATAAACGCACCAGTTAGAAGTAATAGATTTCTTCCTTATTTTTGTAATAATAAAATAAATGGAGATTTTTAAAATTATAATTTCAAGAAATCATTTTAAAAGAAGATAAATTTAGAGAAGTATTCCATCATATTGATTACTTAACTACATAAAAATAAGAAACTCGTAAAATAAAATAGTGTAAATTTTAATGAAGTAGAAGGAATTAAAATAAATGATTTCAATTATAAAGAGATGTAACCTTTTTAGAATACCCTTAGCTTAAGCTTTTTATTTAGAGATGATTATAAAATTTGGATGTGAGTTAGTTAATTTTTTTTGCTTTAAGAAATTTATCAAATCATTAAAAATATAACAAAACATTCAAAATTGAACTAAAATATTAAAAATACATAAGAAGCTGTTAAAGCAATTCCATTTTCATAAAGAATAATAATTAAAAAACATTTTATACTTTGAAATATTAAAAGCGAATCAATTTTAATGGTTATTTGTTTTTATTGCAATAAATTTTTTATAAGAAAGTAAAATAAAAATTTAATGTTTGGGTCTATCTCTAAATTGTATATTAATTAAAAAAATTTTTCACTAAAAAAATAGAAAAGAATTAGACAAGCAAACATTGTAAACAGCCACAGAAAATTATGTTACAAATAAAAATCAGATTTAAGTTAAAAATTATTTGATTTAATAAGTTTTTTAGGTTTTTTTCTGAAATAGGAAAAAATCTCTCGGGATCGAAAAATAAATATTAATTTACTTAATAAATCAATAGTCCCTCATAAATGAGTAAGTTATTTTAAAACTTTCGTATTAAATAAATATCGATATTCCATAAATTAACCTAAAAATATAGCCTAATGTAAATATACATTAACTTACAATACCAAATAGAACTAAATCGTTTATCTCAAAAAGCTTAATTAACATATAAAAATAAATCAAAGACTAATTGTAAAAAGTATGAGAAGTAACAGAGTAAATGAGCAGATGAGATATAGATAGATAGAATGAATACCTGAATAATAGATACGAATAAAATACTAAAATTATGATAATTAATTAGAAATTAGATAGAAAGATAGATGATTGATAGATAGATAATTAATACAATTGGATGGCTTAATTATTATTAATTTCTATGGTGATCTTAATTAATTAATAATTAATCTTTTCCCTTAATTTTCATAAAAAAAGAAATATATCCATCCTATTATTTGATCTTAAATTATCCAAGATTGAGAGAGAAATTAGATATAATTATATGATGAAAAGGATTATGATGATGATTATTATTAATATTATTGAATAATAAGTAAAAAATAAATATTGTAGTAAAGTTTAGAAAGTATTTTGTATTCATTTAAGTTTCAGTATTTAGATAATTGAATTGATTCAGACATTAAATAAAGTAAGTTCTTTTAATTTCTCAGTTGAAAATAGTTATATCTTTTTTTATTTCCTTATGGTGATTTATTGTTCAAATTATAATTTATTACTTGATTGATTGATTGATAGAAAAAGAAGAGTAATTATTATTATCTAATTATTTATTAATAGTTGTTTCTATGAGAATTTAGTTAGTTTATATGTTTTTTAATTATCAGATAGAAATAATAAATTTAGTTTTTAATTATTTTATTGATGTAATCCTTCGAAACGAACGCAAAAGTTATTAGTTAGAAATCTTTAAAAGTAATAGCATTCACTATTTGTCCTCTTACTTCTTCACTAATAGCTTGTTATAATTTGTTTAGAAGATTTTCAATATTTACTTACTTTCTTAGGAGTCAAATTACCTTTAAAGTGGCATTTATATATTAATTTTATTATTTGAGTAATAAATATCTACTCAAAGGATTTATCTATTAAATGCTCCATTTATTTATTTAGTAAGTGTAATCTTTTTAAGCTAACTTTTAAATGATATTATATATTGTCTAATTTTAGAAGCTAATTTTTCTTTTTATTCAATCAAACTGTTAATCATCATCGAGAGTGATACGTGTGGGAAGTTATTATATGGAATTAAAATTTGAATGGCTTTAGAAATTATCATAAATATTGAGCTTGGCTTTATTTTCATTCAGATATTTTGTGAAATTTGTATCTGAAAAATTGGTATTGAAATGATCAGATTAGCTGCTATTATATTAAGCTATTTATTAGCTAGATGATGAGGTGGTAATTAAGGAAGGATTTGTTTAAATATGATTATTTAATGTATTAAAATGATTGGTTAAGTTATATTAATTTATATTGTTATTATTGTTGTTGTTGTTGTTGTTATTGCTGTTATAATTGCTGTTCACAGGAGTGGCAGTGGATACATTCGATATATTGTCTGCCTTCAATTCTAAATCATTAAAATTAACAAATGAAGAAGAGAATATACCAGAATCACAATATGGACCCTTTTAGAAACAGAAGCAGTCATTATTTGATTGGGGCTTTTCCATTTCATCATAATTATTTTTTTCAGGAAACATTTTATATTCTAAGCCGTTATTTTAATTTAAATGGAGTTAGTTTAAACTATTAATTTCATTTTAGATTATTTCCTTCTAATAATGAACTTCTTTATTATTATTATTATTATTATTCATATCATGTTCAATAGAAACATCATGCTCTGTTTCTTATTATAAAGAATTTAGTATTTGAGATCCTCCATCAGCTTACTATTGGGTAAGAGAGAAATCTTCTCGATCAAAGGAGCATTTACGTTCCCTTGTGTCTTCTGGAATTCCAATATTATTAATCATAAAATCTTCAGATAATTCATCATCATTTTATTCTACAAAGGTGTGAATATCTTGTATGATTTATTCAAGCGATTGAATACAGTTTATTTAAGGAACAAGGTTAATAAATATCCTTTTAATGTTATCTTCATCTTCACTGCAGCTCATAAGAGGAGAAGTTTAGATAAACCTTAATGAAATATAGAGAGTTTCTGCGGAATTTAAGCAAATCATATTCTCGTACGCTGGTTAATTTTTGATTAAAAAAGATTTGTTAAATTTATTCTAAATATGATTCTATGAAATAAACAAAAATTCACATACATTTCTGAAATGCTTGAATACTATTCAAACAAAAAATTATCGTTAAATTAAATTTTCAGTTTTTCCACTTCTTTTTATGATAAATAGATTAATTATTGTAGGAAATTTTACAATAACGTATCCTTGAAATTCCCAAAATTTATAAAATTCCTATTAATTTGGTTAGTATGCTTGAATGGTATGTAGGTTGGTTGGTAATAAAAATTTGTGAGAAAATGTTTATAGTTTAATTAAAAGGATAAAAAATGGCCAAAAATATAATTAAAATTTACTCTGATAGATAAAAAGATAGGCTCTCTTAAAATTGTCTTCATCAATTTGTAGTTTAAAAGTTTTCAGAAGAACTGAAGGAGTAACAATAATGTTAATGCAAGGAAATAATTTTATTAACTCTTAAATCTACCCTGTTATACTCTCCCTTGTATATGAATTCTAACAAATCTAGTTTAAGTAATCGGCTGTGATCTCTTCTTTTTCTATTTCCTAATTATTAAAATTAAACCAATAAATTTTTATCTTTTTTGAATTATTGATTGCTATTATTAATTTTATTGTAAATAAGGAATTATTTATAAAGGAAGGAATTAAAAAAATAATAAAAATGAAATTATTTTGCCAACAATAAATCCTAGCATTAATTCATTTACCCAATCAAGAATAAATTTTGTTAAAATCTAATAAAAATTGTAAATAATTCGAGAGGAAGAGAATTAGAAATCCTAATTAAAGAATTGATGAAAATTTTAGCAAACTCCCTCTTATTATCTTTTTTAATTAATTCCTACTGTAACATAATTTTTTATAAATCCATTCATTAATACATTTTTTTCTTAATTTACTCTAAAATTTTTTATTTCTCTCTCTCGATAATAAAATGTGAATGTTAATGTAACTATTGGAAATATGCTTGAAACTACTTTAAGTGTATCTTCCCATTTTTATTAAATAAACCAATTTATAATAATTTAGGTCGATAATAGCATGTTGAACTAAATAGCAGCAAGTTAATGTAAATATAACCTGATTTTTTGTAATTCTAGTATTTACTCACTATTTTCAAATAAGATGATTATAAGAGTAAAAGAACCTTATAACCATTTTTAAACAATATTAGAGTATGCTTATCTTTGACGATTATCACAGTAACCTTATTCATAATTTTTATTTTGATAGTATTTATTCTCATAATTCCAAATTATCAAATAATAAAAGAGAGTGTGTCTGTATTGATAACTTTCTTGTAATTTTGAGATAATTTAGATAATTTTTACTATAAACTGGTAAGCTAAAATCAAAGGAAGGGAGTAATTAATTATTAATTGAAAAATGATGATAGAAGTATATATTTTGTATGATCTAAGTAAGTTTAGATAGATGGATGAATGAGTAAATGAATGAATGAATAATGCGGATTTGTTGGTAGGTACATTAATAAACAATTATATCAATTGATTTAAAGAAAAGAGGAAGAGAAAATCGAATGTAAGAAGCGTAAAATCTAAAAAGATAAACAAAAGATATTTACTTTAACAACTAAGTAAAGAGCACAGACAGCCAATTTTTATATCTCTGACTTAGGTATCTAATTTTAATTTTTAATCCAGTACACCTCAAAAATGAAGGAAAACAACTCTATTGATCTTAATGGTAATCCGATATTCTCCATCATCTATAGAATTAAAGGAAAAGTAAAAAAGTTATTTCATTTATTAAAATAAAGAGAAAATTAATTGTATTTCTTAGATAATCTAGGGAATGAGTATTTGTACTTGTTTTTTGAGTGTTTATTAATTTTTTGATTTAATTAATTGAAAAAATAAGTATTGGTTTAGCTATTAAAGAAGATTAAAAGGATAGAGAGTTTGCTTTTTTATGCACAAGAGGCTATTTAAGTAGAATTATTAGTTAGATTTCTTCCCAAATATGAGTAGGGGTTAAAATGAATGTATAGAATGAATTGTTATTATGTTTTAAGTTATAAATGAATTGGTATTTCTAATAAAATCCGTTTTTCCCTTGAATCTATTTTTATCGTTTCTTTTGTATTTTTCATGTATAATAATATTACTTCTATTGCCCAAAATAAGATTTTCTCTCTTGCGAAATGTAGGGCTTCTTATAAGCCGTTGTTTAATGGACCATAGTTCTATCTTAACTATTTTATAGAAATAACGTAAAATATCAATAGTATATTTTAGCAAAATGTATGTTTATTTATGCTAAACATTCTATCTATAATTCTTAATATAAATCCAAACCTGAATATCCTGTTGGATGTATTAAGCTAGATCTTTTATCTACAAATTCTCTTAGTATTTATTTTCCATATAATTTATTGTATAATTAGGTTTTCAAATTAGGTAAAACAATGCCTCTTTTCTATTTTAGAGAGATGCAACGCAAATATTATAAGCGAATTTTAAGTTTTAGATTTCCTCTAAGGGTTTAAGCAAGGAGTAAGAATTTGTGACAGAATCTTATTGTTAAAACCTTGTATTATTTAGATTATTTTCCTACAATTTAAAATATAAAACAGCAAGTGAGAAGATAAGGAGAGAGGAGATTATGAGTAAATATCTTGAGATAGATTTCCAGCTATTTTATAGTAATCTAGAATCAAATAATTAATGCTTTGGTATTTATTTTATTATCCTCTTTTCTTATTTCTTTTTTTATAAATTAATTAATTAATAAGAACAATCAACTCTTTATTTTCTTTTTCTTTTAATGCATTCAAGCACAAAAATAAACAAAAAAACACTCTTCTCTTATGTCAACTATCAATAAATAAATTAATCAATCTCTTCCATAAAAAATCAATCAAATTAAACAAATTGAAGAGTAGAAAGGCCTATCTATGGTTATTCTCCGTAAATACTTTCAATTTATTATTTTTATAAATGTTACCCACACAATTAATTAAAAAAGCAAACAAATCAAAGAAAGAGGTGGATCACAAAAATTTATTTTCATTTTTGGGTAACCAATTATGATGATATCTATCTAAATTTCTATTTAATTAATAGTCAATTGAAGGGATATATCTTCCAGTTTCTCCCTTGTTAAATTTTGAATTTATTATCAATTCTTAATTTATTCATTTTCTTCCACTGAACTCAGCTTGCTCATTTTGCCTAGAGAAAAACCCTCCAATTCTTAACTTTATAAAATGTAAATTTAATGTATTTTATAAAATGAAGTACTCTATTTTTTTATTTTAACTTTGAATATATAATTTTCTACTTCTTTATCTATCATACATATCTATCATGATCTCTAAATTATTTCTTATTCTTCTTTAATAAATAAGCTAATAACTACATGTATTAAAATATAGTAAAATAATAGATACAAAATACCAAATAAATCCTATCTTATCCACACAAGATAGATATGTAATTCTTATTCCCAGTTAGTTAAATTCCCACAAATTTTCAATTTTAACATCCGATTATTTCATTAAAATAAATTAAACAAAGGATCTGGTGAGGCTTTTTGTACGAATTATATTTTTAAAGATCGAATTACAATTTCTACATTCATACTGAAAAATAAATTAATAAATTCGGTAAATCGATTTTCAGTTTTCATATTTTGGTGAGTTCATTTTTGAAGCTAGGACACCTTAAAGTTTTACCAAATTAGATTAGAATTAAATACTAAATATAAATATTTTCATAACCTGTATATATTTTATTTTCCTTTTCTCGAAAAAAAACTGTTAAATTAAGCATGAAATAAGTGGAATTTAATCTTTCATGAATGAAATAACTTGAATGAGAAGTGTATACAGATAAATTGTTAAAACTGATCAAAATAATTCAGGTAAAAGAGTTAATTTGAGGAGAATAAATCTCACCTACAACATAAACAAAACGTTACTTCTAACAAAACAATTAAAATCCATTTTTATTTTTATTATATACACTAGAGTATTAGTAGCACATTATTCAAATTACTCATGATGAATAAGTTCTTCAAAGTACACCACTAAATCTTTTAGGTAAAGTTTTGCTAGGATGTTTCTTTTCTTTAAAGTTTCCACAATCTTGACAGAATTAGCTAGATAATCCTTTACTCAATAGGAATGTACACTCTTTACATTATCTACGTTATCTTTTCGTTAATAAAATAATATTTTAAGTTATGTTAAGAACTATTTTTTATTAAGATATTATTCTAAAAAAGTAATTTAATTTGAAGATTTAAATAGACAATTTGAAATAAGCGATATTTTTTGCTTATTTGAATAATCAATTGATAGTGTATGTAAGCCAAATTTTATAAATAAGAGCTAGTAATTTCTATTGCCAAATAATTCTTTTTAAATAAATCGAATGGCAATAGATAGCTCTCAAAATATAAAACTATTCCTTACTTTTCTAATTTTAAGAAAATCATACGGAACTTGTGTATTTTCTAATTATAACCATGTATTTTTAATATATTTCTTTTGGTTATAAATGCAAGCAATTTTACCACAATTCAAGCACATTTTGCGCTTATTAAAAATCTAAAATAGCTAAAATAAAAAAAGATAGAAAGAAATGATATTAAAAGGCCTACTGATTATTTCTAACTAGCAAAAACCAAAGATATTAAAAAAAAATTAAAATAAATAGCTTGGCATATTTTATAATCAGATAAAAGTGAAAATTATTATTATTTTATATCTAAAATTACCCAAAAATCTTGAGATCTAGCTCATCTCTAGGTCCTCTAACTAGAATGTCCTTTTTACCAAATTCTTTATTCACTAAGCTGACTTGTTTTTGAGTTAATTTAGCTGGATCAAAGCGATTTAATTGTTAACTACATTTTTATTAAAAAATCAAGGTTAAAATTGTAATAAATAGTTGAAAAATATTAATTTTTCGAAGGAATTTGTTGGTCTGATTATTTGTTAAAAATGTATCAAATTTAAATAATAATTTTAAAGAGGATAACTAAAAGCAAACTCTTTCACTTAGTAAATACTTTTATCTATCTATGAAGATTAAAATAAGCAATTCATTATACAATTGCATTAACACAATTTAAGTTGGATTTTTTTTTTCAATCTCTTTAAAAAGTAAAGTAAACATTTTTGTAATTTTCTATTAATACTTTAAATTTAAAGTTTTCTTTTATATTGTTTTACTAACTCTATATTTTCTCTTTATCTAAAAAAGCCTTCAATGAAAATAATTTTTAAATTATCTTGTGATAAAGTATTGCTTTAAAAAGCATCTTACTAAGCTATAATATCTTAGAAGATTAAAATTATTCCAAAATTGATTAAGCCTGTTATGGCTGAAGAAATTCTGATGGTTGATGGTAAGATAAAAGTATTTAAGTTTTAGTTTTAAAAGAAAAGTAAAAGAAAGAATGAATGAATAAATAAGTACTTCTTATTATTTGGATCTCTCAAATTTTTATTAATGTTTGATTTGACAGATTTCACAAGTTACCTGAATAATTTTTAGAAATATAAAATTTTAATTAATATTTTATCAGATCATAAGAAATAATTTGATTTGATTAAAAAAATTATCAGAAATTAAGCTGTCAATTTAATTCATATTACTCTAGCTTAGCCTCTTTAAAAGAATTTTGTGCAACTTTATCACTTCCGAAGTTATTGTTTATGAATCTTTCTTTATTGAGTAACTTATCGAGATATTCATTTTAGAATTTCTACTTGACTTACTAATTGAACTAATTATTTTAGTATATTCTGAGATTCTCATCAATTCCAAACTACTAATTCAATTACTCTGTTATCTCATTTATCTTACTAAAATAATAAAATAGATATTAAATTAAGAAATAATCCTAAAACTAAAAAAAATTTCCAATCAATTTCATGCATATATTTTTATAATTAGAGAAAGTTAAATATGAATATCTAAATAAGAATTATTTAAGTTAGAATCTCTTCCTCAATTTAATTTTTAATACTGTAATCTAATTAACTTGTTCTCATATCATCAATAATCTTTTGTAATATTATTTACAGACTATCTTGATTCTGATTGATTTTATTTTAATTACAGTCCATCCATCCATTCAACTCATTTACAGATTACACTTTTAAGAAAGTTTCTGTATTTTACTCTTACAAATACAGCATTTAAGTTGATAATACCCACCAAAAGTAGGATAATAAAATATCAATTATATTAAATATCTTTATACAAGTATTATTCAAGTGGAAATTAAAATTAGTAGGATTCATTCATTTTAAAAATATGAAATATCCAAATACTTATTTTGCTTTTGATAATTAATTCTTTATCAATAACTTCATAAAGGAGTTCCTATCCTAAAAGTAAGTAATTATAAACTAATCTTAATGCATAAATGAAATATGCCAAATACTCAAGATAATGAGACAAATAATATGAAGTTTAATTTCAGTTAATATTAAAAAATTTAATTAATCTCCCTCCATTCGTTTTTTTGGTTGTTTATTCATATTCTAACAAAGTAGGTTTACGGTTATCCTTCTTCATTTTGTAAATAATCAGAATTAGAGGGAAAAAAATAATTTTAAACAATATTTGGATAAAAAATAAATACTGTAGCTTATAGACAATTTCACTTCTAATTCTTTAATATTTCCATTTTTTACTTACTTTAATTAGTAAATTAGAGTATAGATAACTTACTATTATGCATTTAGGGATTAAATAATCAATAAAAAGAAGTTAATATGTTTACATTAATTCATTAATTTCAGCTCTTAGTTAGTCATTTTCTTGATTTACTCTATGTTATGGGAAATTCTATTGACTGTTAGGGAGATGATAGTAATTTTAATAGTTTGAATTAAGTGCTTATTATCTATCTATATTAGCTTGTTAATATAAGTCATTTAACTGATCTTATTCATATTATCTTCTAGCAATATCATTCTACAAATTTATGTTATTTTTATTCAAATCATAACCGAATTCCCTTGGGTACACATTAGTTTATTATTCATACATGTTATTCAAGTGATGTTAGTATTTAATTTAATTCCTTTCAGTACTTGTGAAAGGGTCTTCTGAAGGATAGCCCTCTTATTATCTTTCTATTTGATTCTTTGACATCATTTTAGTACTAGGAGGGCTCTAAAGTTAATTCATCTCTTATTTTATATTTTCTATTTCATTTTTATAATACTAATTCTTTTGCTATTCATTTACTATTCTATCCTTTTACCAATTCTCAATCTCTTCTAATGATTATTTCATTTTCTGATCCGCAGCTATTAATTTACTCCCAATTTATTTATCTTTTTTTGATTCTCCCAACTCACTTATTTCAAAAGATCTTGAATCCATTTCATTATCTTGACCAGGTTCATGCTATGTTTTATTATATAATTAATTATAAAAATTATAATAGCGTTAAATGGCATATATTATTTATTTAAGTGATATATTAATTCATTATTAATCTAATATTATTCTGAATCCAAACAAAGAAGATATTTTATTGCTGCCAACTAAAATGGCTTAATAGATAACATTATATCTATTCTATTAGTATTATAAAATCAATTACGATTGAGGAATGATGATCAAAAGAGTATTTATGCTTTGAACTCATGTTAGCTAAATAAATGATTGGCTATTCTTTGATTTCAAATATTTGTATATTATTAATATGTATTTAAACTTTTCAAATTGATAAAGATTTACTGTCTCTTTCTAAATTAAACAATAATTCTGAATGATATCTTATTTATTAAAATTTTTGAAAAGTGAATACTATCATTTCCAAATAAAATTGGTTGTTACCTATACAAAACTTGCAATTTTGAAAATTTTACTTGCTTTTCCTATTAATTACAGATTCATTAAAACGAAAAAAAAAAAATAAAATTATTCATTTCTAAAAATTCAAAAGAGAATAATTTTCTTTAAATAAATCATAGTTATTTTTATTATTAGATAAATATCTATAAGATTACATAATAAAAAATTAGGTAAATATCAATTAGAAAATCAAATAAAATAAAATTTATATGAAAATTAGGTAGTATAAACGATTGTTAATCTTATCAGGAATGTATCATTTATCTTATCTCATTCCATTGTTTAAACAAAAAAATAAATTTATTTTACTTCATTGTAATTTACTAAGTGATTAATATTTTAAATATGTGAAAAACAAGAAAAGATAGTTGGAATAATATTGTAAGAAAGAAATGTAATTAACCTCACAAATAATATTTTTTTGCATTTAAAAATAAGAATACTTAATTACTTTTTATTTATATAAATTTTATTTTTTTAAAAATAGAAAATTTTTTTTTTTCAAAAATAGAGGGAAGTAAGTAGTGCTTGTTGCTAAAGAAATATTGTATTTTTCTTTTTCTTTGTATTTTATAAAATTTTATTTTAAACTAAAACAATATTAAATCAAATACAAGATTCCTTACAAAATAAGAAATATTATAAATAATTGAAAAGTAATAAATTAATAAAATCATTAAACTCATAAGTGTAGGAAAAAATATTTTTAATAACTATATATGAATAATTAGAATAATAATTTAAATAAGTAGTCACAACATCAAATAAAAATCTAATATAAGTTATGGAGCAATTAGAAATAGACAAATAATTTTAAACTAAAACTATAATTTAAGCTAGTTTATTATCTATAACTTAATGTTAACTTGTTTTAGTTAATAAATTAAAATTTTAACATTAATACTCCTAAATAATTTAATGTAAAAAAGTTGCCTTCGTATTAACAAAATAAATAAGGTTAATTACGATTATTGACTTATACTCTGCTACAGAAAATTGCAGCTATGATAGATTATTATATTTTTTTGATCTGTTTTATTTTAAACCTATTTATTATAAAGTGTATTACTAAAGGAGTAATTTAAATTTTTTCTTTCATAAAGATAGCTTACTTAGTATCATCTCATCCAATAAGATATTAATTGTTGGTTCAATTAGAGAAAAATATTTTATGATCTTTTATAGTAAGTATGAATTGCAGTCTATTTAAAATCCTCATAAAATAAAGTAGATTAATTTTAATTGGATTATGAATTCAATTTCAAATTAAGATTAATCACCACTTTAGATTTCATAACAACTATTCCAAAACTTCTTTAATTATTGCCAATTTTGTATTTAGATAATGGAAATAATATAACCTAAATTTTTACAACAACAGCAAGGAATTCAAAATACATAAAAAAAAATATTTCAATTATGATTATTATTGATAATAATTAAGTAGTTAAACTCTCTCTGATCTAATAATAGTTCAATGACTTCTCCAAAACTATAATTTCATATCCAACTTTTAAAATAATGTGGAAGCCCTTTTTATGAAAGATTCCGAAATGAATACTTGAAGTTCACTTAGATATTTTTTGAAAAGGAGGATATGAAATCATAAAATACATATATCAATATCCAATAGACATGATGTAATCTTGTAGGAAATATTAAAGAATAACATTTTAATAAAAGAAGCAAAATAAATCTATATTTAATTATAGATAATCAAACACAAATAATTATTAAAGAATATAAGTTTAGATTTATTCACTACTAAGTATTGAGCTAAGAGTTGCAAGTCCTTCATTAGTTAGAATAAAACAAGCCATCTTGTTTATTCATTTTTCCTATATAACTTGATTTATATATTCATTTATTAATATCTCCCTCCCTTAATTGATCCATTAATATACCCAAATATTTTAGTTCAAACAAAATAAAAGAATTTGAATTTATTTATTTTTAAAAAAAATTGTTGACAAGTAGAAAAACCCTTTTTAATTAAGTAAGTTTAAAAGTGATTTCCAAGTTAAAATAATCTCAATCATTAAATATGGATCTAAAGCCTAAGTTTTGAAAGATAAGGTTTTTAAGCATTTATAAATTGATTATTGTGTGATATAGTTTTCTTTTTCATTTGTTGTGTTAATTTATCTGATATTTATTCATTATTTTTATATCTTTAATATGCAACCAATGTATTTTTAATTTGATATTTTAAAAAGAATTTTACAAATAATCAAAATACTTACTCATTTTCTGCAATAATTAATTGGTAATAGTAGGAAAAATATTTCTCAGAAATTAAATGCAATTGCAAAATATACTTATAGATTTATAGAAAGGAATTGAGATAGTAAAATATTTGTAGAAATGAAAGATGGGATAAATTGATGGATGATAAGATGAGGTATTGAATAATAAACAACAATGAAGGATTGTATTTGAAATGCAATTGTTAATAGACATAGATATAAACAATATAGTAGTAGTTATATTCCATTTACATGTTTAGTATTTTGTTAGTCGATTTTAAAATAATTTAAATAATTTATTTCTAATTACAAGGTGCTTATTAGAACTTTCTTTTCTTTTCTCTAACAGTCCTTGCTATGAAAAGTAAAAGCAAGGGAAGGAGTAATTGATGGTAGTAGAATGAATAGATTGCTTAGCTAGTTGGAGGGAGATCTATAGATTCGAGATATTTTAAAATCAGAAAACAAAATTAAATTTGATTTAATTTGTAACAATCGCTATAAGAAGGTAAGGTTTTTAATATAAAGTATAATGATGTCTATCTAAATCATTCATTATTTTGTATATATTTTTCACTATTTATTTATTTGATTAAAAATGTTTTTATGTTTATTATTATATAATTATTATTGCTGTTATTGTGAGATTCATTTATTTTTTATTGATTGATTGATTCATTCATTCATTGATGGAGGGTAATTAATATTGACTCATTCATTCGAAGTAGCAAAAGACCAACATCAGATCATGATGCCAATATTTATTATTTCTGTCTATTAGTTTCTTCAGATCTTTTCGAGCTTAGCCTTTTGTACCAAGGGGTTGTTTTACTTGAGGAGTTCTTTTCCAAATTAGGCATGATCGTAGTCGCAGGCATGGTCTTCAGGCATTCTGTGTTTGTTGCAGAAGGTGAAATCGCACTTGCATCTAATACCCAATAAGTTAACTTTCTTCTTGCAGGACCAACATCTGGAATGATCTTCCTATAATTGATAATTAAATAATCAGTTAATATTATTATGTCATAATTATAATTATAATTTTATTAATTATTTATTATTCATGCGCATTATTCCCAATTCTTTGAAATTCATTCAATTTTATTAATTAACCCATCACTCAATTATATATTAATTTATTAAATCATTTGAATATTTTATAAATTCACTCTGATCAAATAATCACTCATTCAATATCACTAATAAAATTTTTAAATAATGGCCTAAATTTCTTCACTTTTAATTCTTTAATAACATGTGTGAAGCCTTGTAATAAAACATTATGATATGGTTGCTCATTGGTTTAAATATATGGTAAAGTATTGCTCGCTATTAGATTACTAATAAATCCCAAGGATTAACTGTTTAAGGAATACATTGATTTAGTTTCCTCTCATATATCCATTGATAGATAGATTGAATGATTGATATGTATAACTTTTATCTTTGTTTATTTATCTTAAGAATGGATGGGTTTTCTATTTCTAAAAATTTGGCTATATTCTTCAATACTAATATTAAATAAGGTAGCAAAAAAATTGTATTTCTATTTTTATAGGAATAGCTTTGCCAAAATATAAGTGAGTGATAGTGTTTCATTGAAGGGATTCTCATGAATTACGGTGCGCTATAATAAATCATGCTAATTTTTTGTATGAAATAATGTTAGTACCTATTTGGGCTTTGAGGAGACTTCAGTATTTTCTACTGTCTTTTCTTCGACTATAGGCTCTTAAACGGGAGGAGTGTTGATAGGCTATTAAACCTAAAGGATGGGCTATGAGACGACTTGGGGAGAATTTTTGAATTTCTTCCTAAAATAATTATTTAAAAATTAGAATTTAGATAAAGCTTAGAAGGTTATGAAGGTAATTGTTTGGTTTTTATCTCATCAAGGAAGTATCTCACATTTTTAAGAAATTTTTAGTAATATTACTTAAAATTTTTAAAAATGATGGAGTTTAGCAAGTTCATTTAATAAATGTACTCTACTGATGAGACAATACCAGAGAAATGTTTTCATGATGAAGTTATTTACTTAAAACAGGCAGAGCAGAGGTTATCATTAGCGGGATTGCCATAGAATCTGTTACAATCAGTACAGAATTTAGCAGAGTTTTATTCCATATTGCTCATTATCTTTAATTGTATATTATTCAGGTTTTTTTAAGAATTTTGTTTTTTCTTTCTTTTTGTTATGTGTTTAATTGTTTTTTTAATTTATTTTTTATAAACTTTTTGATTTCTCAAGCAAATTATTTAAAGCAAATAATACCCGTCTATACCATCTCCTCATTCTTTCTTTCTGAATTTCTTTTCTTACCAAAAAATAACTCAAAAAACAAAGTGAGCATTATTTCCTGATTGAATTTATGAATGCATGTTTCCTTATCACTATTCATTGATCAATATAAATCTGAGCAATATGTCATTTATATTTCTTTAATTATTTCTAAGCTCTCGGTTCTTTCGGTCCGACTTTTCTATTCTCAGTTACCATACCCTCACATTTTTCTCACTTTTTTTGACTACTCCTTCTTCTCAAATATAAAATAAATATAGATTAATGAGGTATCTTAGTATATTTTGTTTATCTAAAATACTGCTTGTAGCAAATATAAAAAATCCTTTTATTTGATTTAAACCATATGTTAGATTGTGTAATTAACACGAATGAACAAAGGAATTACTTTTTGATTGATTGATTGATTGCACACAAAAAAAATTTAAATAAAGCTAGCTTTGATTTCTCATCGCAAAGAAAAAACAAAAAATTAAAGTTTTTTTTATCTGATTGATCGACTCTTTATTAAAATTTTTTTTTCTATCTGATTGGTTTGTAAAAGAAAATTAAATGATGATGATTGCTTTTTCTTTTTTTTCTCTGTCCTGATTGATTTTTACAGATTGATTCTATTTTAATTTAATCACAATAGAACAGTAAATACTTAGAAAATTTAACAATGCAATGTAGTCCGACGGACAACATTTCTAACTATTCTGCAAGAAAGTTAGTATTAATCCAAAAAATCACCTATTTAATAGAAACTTTAATACCAAAAATAATGTCTCTAATATTTTAAAACTACTTCCTAGACTATAACTTTTCTCAATTAGAAATAGCAATGCAAATTCTTCTTTACTCTTTCCAATAATCCCCTCCCCTAAATTGCTATTAATTTAAATCTGCCTCACTTTTTTGTTAGATCCTAAGCCTTTTTAAATCGCTGGTGAATTTATAGATTTAAAAGGAAGTTGTGTGATCGATCTTTCTTGTTTCCTTCCCAATTTTTATTAGCAAGTAATTTCATAACTTCAAAGCTAGTTTAAATTTCCTAAATTTGATAGCGTTTGTTTTGCTGTTTGCTTTAAGTTGAGACACATATTGAGAGAAAATAGGTAAAAGAAAGAGGATATACTTATAAATTAACGAATAAGTTAGTTTTCATAATTTAACATATTATTAAATGAGTTTTTTAATTTTTTAAGAGTATCCTGATCACATTTCGGATCTACTCTCGCTTATCTTTTATTAATACTGATTGAATGATTGATTGAATTGATAAAGAAGATAGATGTTTTCTATTTTAAAAAATAACCACCTTATTTAAAATTATATAAGATAACAAATATATATTAATCTAAAGAATAGTTTAGATTTAACAATAGTGTGATTGATTACTTTACAATTAAATTTCAAAAATAAATGAATGCATTTAACACTATCACCCATCTCTTTGACTATTTAATTTCAGGCAGTAAAATCATTTAGGATCCTTTCTCACTGTATCCTATTTTGAATTAAGGTATTATATTTTTAATCCTCTTTCATTTTAAAAAATAAAAATAACTATAATATAAAAATTAACTTTTTTATCTTTAAATCTTTTGGATAGATACTGATACTATCTAATTAGGAATAGAAAGAAATAAATAAATAAACAAGTAAATCTTTATGAGATATAAATAGGAAATTTTATTTGTTCAAATACAACTAGAGACTATTAAAATTTATATGAAATAAATCTTCTTTACACCTGTCTCTATTAATTATTTATTTATTTAATCAACCTGACTCTGACTGACAAATAGTAATTTTTGAAGCGCAAAAAAATTAAAAAATTTAATATGCTTCAAGAAGAGAAAGTATTTATTTATTCATTAAATCATTTTTTTCTAAAAATATAGAAGTTTAACTTATTTTCTTTACCATATTTCAAATTCTTGATATTTTTCCTTTTTAAATTTTTTAAACTATTTGACTTCTTTGCTATGATAAAATAATTAAATAGCTATCATTCATTATCCTAAACAATCCAGATTTATCTATTTACTTTTAAATTATCTAAGCGAAACGAAGGAATAACTGTATTTTATCTCTTTTATTTATTTATAAATTATTAAACAGTTCTATTTACTGTGTTTCTTGAATTCTGCTCAGATAAATTTAATAAAAATTCGAGGGAGTATTTGCTTGTCTATCACAGACCAAACTATTTCATTTATCTATTAAAAATCGCATCTATTTTAATTATGATAAAATTAAATAAATACATTCAAGTTTAAATATTTTTATACAATTTCTATCTATTACATTAGTATTTGTTGAAGTAACTCCCTTACCTCTCCGATTTAAATACAAATTTTTTGGTTATTTCTCATATTATTCTTAACATCTATTCTTCTATTTATTTAATGAATAATCCTAGTATAATTTAAGCATTATTAACCAAACTAGATTTATCAAATTCTTTTCATTTTAATATGATGAAACTATTGAAATACTGATCCGCTTAATTACTGAATTAGTGTTGATATTTTATTTACAAGCTTAACTATTGGAACAAGTATTTAATTTATTAATCTTTGTAATAATCTAATTTTTCAGTAGAAATAAAACGATTTATATTACTTTTGCATGTCAAGTAATAGTTATCATTTTAGAATTTTAAGAAGATTTAAGAGAAAAATGAGTGGTACTAAGAATTTAAAAATGAGAATAAAATATTGAAGCGTTTACTGAATTAAATTAATTCCAGAATATTTTCAATGGTCTATATATATCATTTACTAATTTAATTATTAACAACAAATAAATTTTTGGCAATCCATCTAATCTTTTGCTTTAAAAATTGAAAAAGCTAATATTTCTCATTCTATGTTATTTATTTATGGTCCTATTTCTATCACTAATTAATTTCCCTTTCTAATTTCCTGATTTTTAGAAGCTCAGTTATATCCTGATTTCTCATTTTTCTTTTAATGAGATAATTTAAAATTCTTTTTTTTCCAACAGATTTTTACATTGATTTAAATCTAAAGACTACCACTAATTAATTTTAATAGGATTGCTATTTATTTTGTGGCTATCCTTTTATTATTAGCTTGCCTCATTTATGAACCACTCATTTATAACATTTAATTTACTTATAACTAACTATTTTTAAATCTATTTTACAAAAATAAATAAATTAGGAAGAACTTAAATATATATCCTTTATGTTTAAACAAAGAAAAGATATTTTTGTATGGAATAAATATTTTATATAAAATTATGACCAGTTTAAAAAGAGAAAGAATTTTAATAAAATCCTATAATAGACGTATAAATTGATTTAAATAAACTTTATTTTAAATTTATAAATTTACTTTAACTTTCAACATTATTATTAAATCAAATCCACTTAGTTACTCTTTCAATTAAATTTTTATCAAATATTATGTATCTTACAATATAAAAATTTATTAAATTAATGATCTTTTTTATAAAAAGGATGTAATCTAAATATTAAATATATTTTAATAAATCAGCTTTACTTCATAGAGATTTAGAATAAAGTATATTTAATATTTAATTACTAATTTATTTTCAAAAATGGAAAGATTATAATTATCTATCTTACTTACTTAATTATTTTTATTTGTTCATTTTCAACAAATATTTTAGACAATGATTGAAAATATTTGGATATATTTTATAGGATAAGAGAAATTTTACATTAAAGACTATTACTTGAGACTGTATTAATAATATTATATATCCAGCTTATTTTATTATAAAAACTATTAATTTTTGATAATATCGTTGAAGATTTGTTTGCTATTTAGGGTGATTTAGAGATAATTTGTATAAGTAATACTTTTCAAAAACGTATAGCATAAAAATAAATAGAAAGAAGTAAACAAAACCAAATAATAATATAATTAGAAATGTACTTCGATATTCATTATATAAGGAGATTCTTAGGATATACGATAAAAATTCTGTTGATAACAGGTGTAGCCATTATAGCTATTGGCTTTATTCTCACCTTTTTAGTATAAATGGAAGATGATTCTAAATATCAAGCAGTCAGAATTGTCAATGGTTTGAAATATATGAATAATACAGTATTTGCATGTGGGTTATCTTTATTATTATGTGGGCTAGTAGGATACTTAACCACTAAAATTAACAATGATGTAACAGTAGGACTATTTGCATGCTCTTCATTTGTCATCTTCATCTGTATTCTAATATTCACTATGGGATTTGTAGGGCTTATCTATGTACATTCAGCTTCAAAAGGAAAATAACATGCCTGCATATCTTCTGATTTCTTCAAATTAGCAGAAAGAGTATTTAACAAAGCTTCCAGATATTATGGATCTACTAAATGTAAGACTAATATTTAAGATATGTCATAATTTAGAGGAGATCCTGCATTCACAGAATTAGCTCTTAGCAATGACCCGTATAATGGATACTCTAATGTTTTCAATTGTCCTCATTATAATGATATGCTAGATGATTTAAGGTAATTATTTAATGCTTACTCCCAATTTACTTATTTCTATATATCTAAATTTAATAATAATTTTAACTCTATTATTACGGGAATCATTTGCTAAATGATAATATTATATGAATTGAAATAATGAATCAATCAATCGATCAATCCATATTTAATTGAACGTGTACGTGTAGAATTTTTAAGATAAAAAATAATTTGATTATTAAATCAGAAAAACAAACAGAGGAATATGCTAAAAACGAATCTTTATTAAAATTAGAAACAGATCATAAAATTCGATAACATTAAACGCAAATGTTAAATATAAATAAATATATATTTGATTATAAACGTTAAAAAGATTCGATTAAAAAGAATATATTTTAGAATTGTTTTAGAAATTAATTATTAAATATTTTTGCTATTAATTTCTATAAATGAAGGCATATTATTTTATTTTATTTTATTAAATAGAATTGATAGATTTGATGAAACTCCGTCTTATATTGGTTCTCTTGAAATTACTTTTTAATGTGGTGGTATTTGCACTCATCATCCAGTTTATGTTTTTAGTGATGTTAACAGAGGCTCTCCTATTTTTAAAAATGGTTGCTATGAGGCTGTAGTAGATTATGTTGATAAAATAAGTATTCCAGGAGTAGTAGTACTATGGTTCATCACTTGTCTCTTACTCATGGTTGTTATTAATAGTATTTGTTTATTCTTCCATCCAAAGAGATATGATGATTTGTATATCTACCATGCTGTAAATCATCAAGATAACTTTGAAGAAGAAGAAAGATAAGATCAATCTTTAGAAAGAGATATTAGCTTTAATAATTAAAAATCATAGGATAAGAATCTTTCTAGATAACTCACTTCAGAAGCAGCTTTAGAGTAATCATAGAGGAAAAGAGTAGAATCTGAAGAGGATGGCAATGATTCAATCTTCAGTAGTAATACAGCTGTTTAAAATAGAAAGATAGATGGAAAACATTAGTGATATTCTTATTTAAAATGATATTTAAATAATGAAAAACACTCCATAATTCATAAAAATAAATTAATATTCTTAGTATCCTCACCTATCAACAATATTTATAATTTATATGTAAATATATATCAATATTGGTGTAATCCTAATTATTATGATAATTGATCGATCCATAGATCAATCTATGATTTAACTATTTTTAAAGAAAAGAATTTTCATGAATTATTCATATTATCTTTTCAATTTTATGATGATTTACCCATCTACCTATCTATCAATTAATATTTTTTAAATTAAGAAATGATTTAATTTTTTTACAAATAAATGTGAAATAATCTAAAATTAATTATTGCTAAATAATACAGTAAGGAGATATAAATAGATAGAATAAAGAATGATAAATAGAATTATTTATTTCAAATTCATTTCATTTTATTAAGATAAAAAATATTAGCAAAATTAAAAAGGCAATAACAATAGTAATAAACTTTTTAGCTTAGTCAGGTTTTTTATCGCTTTAATAGGTCTTTACATTACTTCTAGTATTTGGTTTAGTATTTTAATGATTAGGATCAAATTATGAAATCCTGTTAGTTATTTCATCTATATTATTTTAATTAATTTTATTGAATTTAAGTATTAAATTAGCTAACTTACTTTCTATAATAAAATCTTGGAATTCATCATTTTAATTGCTTTACTTTCTATTCTTAGCAGATTTATCATTAAGGAAAGTCATATTTTCATCCAAGGTAAACTAATCATGATCATATTTCTTTAGGTTTAGGTATAAATCAAATAAAAATAGATGTTTCAAAATCATTTACATATAGATTATTGATAGGGCTGATTTCTTCTCTAAAATCTATTTTGGGTGATTATTAATTTTATGATCCACTTCTTGAGCTTCTTCTGGATTCCAATCTATTTATCATTAAGCTTCTTTATTTTTAATTAAAACCTAAAAAAATACTTTTGGCTGATAAAAGGAGTAGATAAGTCAAATACCTATATTTAAGAAAAAATATTTTAATAATTTTAAAAATATTTTGATAGAAAATACTTATCTATTCTAATCAAATGACTCATAAGCACTTCTTTAGCTTTTTGTAAAATATTATTAACTTTACTATTTCCTTTTCTTATAAAGGAAGTATTATTTAATTTAATTTTTTTATTTAGTAAATGATAAAATACTATATTTTAATTAGGATTAGGTCCTTCAAATAAAAGCTTAGGTCCTAAATTAGGTTATGTTTATATTGGGTTAATTTCTTTAACTTGAGAATAAAATAGTGGGTTCATACGAGCTTCACTTAATGTATTCATAGAAGAAATAGCCGGTGGTTAACCATATTAAACTATAGAAGGAGGAGTATTCTGTACAAATTAAACTTGGTGAGGTTATAAATTAACTTCTTATCTAACATAAGGGTACTATTGTTGCATTTATTAGATATGAGAGGGTTAAAAAACTACTGATTAAACTTCCAAGGGTTATTATAATACTCTAGAAGATATTTGCTGGGGTTAATATTGTAATTCATTGTAAGGGAGATCTTACATTGAGTGAATTCGTGTATTTAGTTAAGGAGTCATATATTGATTTGCTTATTAATTTTACATAATTCTAGAAGGGGAGTTAAATATCTGATTTTTTACTGTTTTAATTTAAGATATTTATAAAATTCAGTTTATTTCTTAGTATTTTCAATTATTTACTTTCACTTCTGAACATCTTTTAAGGAGTATTCTAAAGCGATTTTCTTTAATCTACTAAAGAAATACCTTAAGTATTAGAATCCATTTAATTTTAATTAACCTATATCTTTTTCATTTATGGAAAGACTTCTCCATTTTTGAGTGAATAAAGCTTGTTATTTTATGGATCCTTCATAAATCTTTTTATTAACAAATCATCGATACCATTTCTATCAAGTAACTTATCTGCAAAACTAATTAATAAAATGAATAGATTAGCTTCTGATTAACTTTATAAAGTAAGTTTACTTTCTATCATCTTTTTTAATTGCTTCATCTATTCTTTTAATATCCCTCTATTTGATTGATTGATAGCCATTCTATTATTTTCAATAATAATATTTAATTATTAATCTAAAGTCATACTTTCTATACTTAATGCTATTCATATAAGTAATGGGAAGGTCCTTGCGCTAATTCTTAAAACCCTTTTGGTTAGTCTTATTCTTTAAATTTGAATGGAACTAAATTCATCTTATTTTTGTATTAATGAATGACTTTTTGTAAATAATTGATAATAATATAGAGAGTTGAATAATAAATCAAAAATAATATTTAAAAGTTTTGATTATTTGTTTGTATCTTTATGATTAAAGTTTATCAAAGCATAATAATAATTCAATAATACTAAGATCATTTTATTACTGGATGTTTGTTGAAAAATTAAACATATAAATAGTATTTAATTTAAATTCTATTTTAAACTTATTTAAAAATAAATAAAGTAATAAAATCAGTAAAAAAATTAATTTAATTTTAGCAAAATATAGCAAAGAAAATTGTGAATTTATTGATTTTAAAAAATAAAGCTGTTAATTAACGAAGAGAAATGTGATTGATTATATATAAAAATACATACTTTATCTATAAAATTAGTTTACATAATCAATAAATATAATTTTTTATTTAAATTCAACTTTGATAAATAATAAGTAAAAAATTTAAAAAAGTGATAAGATTGTAGATTAATGAAATTTTATATTATGAATGTTATCATTCTTAATTTTATTCTCTTTATTTGACATCTTAATAAGTTAAAAACTCGAGAGCAGGTTAGTAGAACCACTAATTTTATTATTTATAGATGAATAAAAGAAATATTGGATTGTATTTATCTAAATAGAATTTACTCTAAGACATTTATAGGTTGTGAAATAGTCTATGTGACTACCTTTTTGAGTTTAAACTAACAAAAGATTAGGATTTTAAGTGAATTTCTCAATCGGAATGCAACTTTGTCTTTTATAAATCCCCAAAAATTAATTTAACTCAAATAAATATTTATTATAATTTATGTTTACACGCAAATAGGGTCATTATTGCTTTAAATACAAAGTGTTGGGACAGTAATGTTTTAAACTTTATCTTTACAACTACTATCTTCATACATTTTTAACACATCATCATATCCACACAATTTTTTAGTGAAGTGATCATGGAATTCAAAAGTATCATTAGTCTAAAGAACTTTTTCTATAATAAAAATGCAATTGAATGATTCATATAATTCTTAAATAATATATTTACTTAAATCTATTCCTAATTGTTTTTCTTTATCTTCAAACAGTTCTAAATTCTATCTCAGATTTCTCTTGAAATTAGAAGCAATATTAAAATTATATATCTTTTTATACCACTTATTCATCTCTTCATTGCATTTAACTAAATCCCAAGGGTTAGAAACACTAACCATAGCTTTTAATTTACATTTTTCCATTTCTTCTCCTGCCATTTTAAGCATATAATTTGCTCCCATAGAGATACCTAACCCATATATATTTGCTTTAGGATATTTGGCTTGTACACTATTAATAGCTTATAAAATATCATCATTCTTAGTGAAATCTGTCATTTAAGGATTCTTTTAATAATATCATAATTTTTAAACACTTTTTAAATCCAAATTAACTTTACAGATAATTTTGAGTCATATCCTCTCATATTTACACAAACTGTTCTAAATCCATTATTTTATGCAAACAAAGCTCCTTGTTTTATGTAATTACAATTACTACCTCCAGTTAAACCATGGAAAATAATAAGTACTTTTCTTTCTTCATCATCTGAAAATTTACTTTGTACTGGAACCCAATCTGAAATAATTTATTTCAAAAACAAAATAAGATTATAATTCATTTCTTTTACCAATTATATTATATTTATACCTAAGGCAATTTATCCACCATCATTAGTTTTAATGTATTCTCTTTCATATGGTACATAAGGAGAAGGATCAATCTTAGCTCCATAAACAGCCATTAAAAAATTATTAGGAAGGAATGAAGTAGGTATATATTTTCCCTTTTAAAATAGTTTAAATTAATAATAATTTTAATCTAATTAGATTGAGCATATGCATATCAAATTGAATTTACTTATCTCAATGATTTACAATTTTTTATAGCAGAAATGTTATCTTCATTCATTATTCCCTTAAACTTTAGCTCAGTGCTGAAATCAGCTCTAGAATAGAATTCTAAACCACAATAAAAGAGAAATCCATAAAGCATTTTCTTTTTGAATTTTCCGCTACGAAATTAGGCATAAGAAGATGGAGTTTTATAGGAGTTAGAAAATCTACCAAACATTGAAATTGATTCTATTAATTTATTAAAATTTAGTATCTTTAGTATTATTAAATATAAAATCTTATAAATATCTTTTTTTAATAATAATAGCTACACAACACTCTACTCCACTAAAACCATCTAATATTATTTCATTTTTTGAACTATTTAAAATAAGAAAATTCTAGAATTTATAGTAGAAATAGATAAATTAATTCCAGCTTATGTAAAATTCTAACATCCATCCCCAATATATTTATTGAATATCATACTCATTACAAGTTTAAGTATGCAAAAATGTTCATCTCATTTATTAGCTCCAAATTATTAATTTACTGATCAAATTGATGATCTTTCAAAACATAGGGGTTGGGGTTGGGGTTGGGGTTGGGGTTGGGGTTGGGG